>JAJEKB010019446.1:18047-87270 GCA_022393335.1 Macrotrachela quadricornifera
CCCGTTAGTCCCGTTAGTCCTGCTAGCCCCGTTAGTCCCGCTAGTCCCGTTAGCCCCCTTGTATCCCCCCCCCCTTATACCTCCCGGTACCCTATAAAAAGGGGTACTATATATGTATATGTGAGTGTAAGATTTAATTTGAGAAGTAAATGATTGCGGAGACTTGTTTTGTTAAATTCTGTTCTCAGTGTTGATATGTGAAATGGATGAGTTCTATTGGAAATGTGCAATTATTTCACAGTCCCGCTAGTCCCGCTGCCTTGGTAAAAGTGGAGGGTTGTATTTTTCTTCAAAATTCAATTTGAAATAAAAAAAACCATAGACTCCTAAAAGAATTATTTCAAATTGTTTATAGAATTGTATTCGTAATATAATTTATTTTTTTAATATTTCGAGGATTCTAATCTCAATTGAATTCTCATGTCTGTGACAAATAAAAATTCAACATACTTTCGATCAAATATATTGGCCAAAACTACATTTTCCCGATTAGTTTAATAATTTCGGAAGAATTGTCATTAAATGTATGACGTTACTTCTTTGGCAGGCCCCTGTCATGGAGAGGTCTTCAGATGTAGAGTATTTTTGATTTATGAAGTTTACGAGATAATCTTTTCAAATTATACGAGCAAGTTAACAAAAAGTAGATTATTTTATTAGTCTCTAGTAGAGTCTTAAAAAATACTTTTCTTGGACTCTGCTCGGTTTAAATTTTGAAAAACTGAAACCGTGTTTATCGTTCCCAGGACATTCAATCCGACCTGCAGATTCGATCGGATTCCATCAGAATCCGATATCTTTCATGAGAAACCGACCGGATCCAACATGATTTTAATCGGATTCCCATCAGCCGGATTTCGTCAGAATGTAACGGAACATAATGAAATCTGGTCGGATTTCATCCTGTTTCCCACGCATCCCGACGAAATCTGGGTCGAAATCCGGCTGATAGGAATCCGACAAAAGCCATGTCGGTCCCGACAGAAATTATATAGATCCGACAGGATCCGATCGCCCATGAATCTCCTGGGTTGGTGTACACATCTGATTGAGTTATTAAAAATTATTATTCCATCAATTTATTTAAAGAAATTATTTTTTTTTAATAGCGTTAGTTAGAATTTATTTAAAAAGTCGCGCCTAAGTGAAAACGAATTCTGCCTAAGTTCAATTTTGCCTATGACATATGTATCCGTATGAACATCTGATAATATATAATGAATCAGAAAGATAATTAATCAATCAATTGATTTTCTTTTTGTTCCAAAATATGTTGATAAGGATTAGTGAAGGTTATACAGTAATGAACTTCGCTATGTCTACTTTTCGATTTCTTTGCGAATTATATTAGCTGATTGATCCACAAAATTATTTAAACAAACGATTTTCTCAACATCTGTAGATAAACTCTTTCATCAGATCGATGAAAGTTCGACACAGCGAACGAGATCAACTGACACGATTATACGATAATGATGAATATTCGAAAATATCTGAAAATGTCTAAATCGTCATTTCTAAATTGAGCTTCGCACCGCATTTCGTAGTCGAGTAAAACTGAAGTACCGTTTAGTTGTCATGAGATATACCATAATGTTATTACAAGCGTACTCCAGTTTTATCAAGCAACAAAACATGAACACATCAGTAATCTGATAGTTAGTGCAATCTAGTATGGAATTATTAATCCAATACTGTTTTAAGCGAGCTTATTTGCAATTTAAAAAAATAATTTTCTTATTGAATGAATCAGAAAAAATATAAAAATTGACTGTTTATTGATTATCAAACATTTCATCAATGAGTTGATTCAATCTAGTTCCATGTATCAACACTTTTCGAAGACAGTTATATTGCTATTTATAAAGACTGTTCAACACCAATAATTCGCTTTTTATAATTTTTATTCGACCAAAATACTTAGGACAGCCCAAAAATAGTAGGAGTGACACTTTAATACCGTATAGTAAACTTAAATAAATTTTCTTGCTGTCTACTTTGATAGAGAAAAGAATATTCTATTTTTCTATACTATTTGATCGTACATCAACTAATATCATAATAGTAAACTTTCGATAAAATCTGTTTAGTTAGGATATGTGCTGGTTGTATTAGATCATACAGGCCACTTTATTATCACTTAATAAACTGTATTAAAAAAACAAAATATGCCACAAGATGCAGCGTGAAAAGCTCTACAACTTACAAAGACTAATCATAAAAAGATGAGATTGAAAAAATCAAATTCGTCTCTTACCAAACAAAACAATCTCGCTTTCGCAACGTCGAAATTTGATAACTCAAAATTTTGTCCGTTTTGAAAAGAAAAAGTGCAATTATAGAATAAGCGATACTTTAGAAATTGTAAAGCTTTTCACACTGCATCTTGTGGCATATTTTGTTTTTATAATATATCGTATTAAGTGATAATAAAATGAAATGCAAAAGTGCCCTTATTTTTTAATACCATGACTTTTATGATCTAAATGTTACCAGCTAATTGTCAACAAAAATAGTTCTTATCTTCCATTTTATTATTATGATATTAGTTGAAGTATGATTAAATAGTATAGAAAGAAAGTTTCTTTAAATTTGCTATACAGTATTTAAGTGTCATTCTCATTACTTTTGGACTGCTCTAAGTAATATAATTCACTCATCTACATTCATATTGAAAGATCAAGTAAAAAATAGATTTATTAATCCAAAATATTAAAGATATAACTATGATCTACATATGTTCGATACAAGGTAGCATATTTCTGCATACTAGTTTACCATCAATTGAACGAAAGACGAATATCAACTTTATTCTTTGGATTAAATTTCTTTAGAAAATATATTTTTTCTCAAATATCAATAAATAAGACAATAGTTGATCATCTCGAATTATTGATTGTATCTTTAATATTTAAATAAAATGGTAACCCATAGAATGCTTGTGAGAACACCTATATTAGATGATAGACCATGGATGAAACAAAAATTCCTAGCTAAAATATATTTCATACGATCAATGGATTAAGATTAATGATAAATTGATTTCTTACATCCTGATGTAGTAGTTTGTAAATGAGTACTTGTTTTTGTACTAGTATTTATCATTGTTTTTGTCTGAAAAAAAAACAAAATAGAGAATGATTGATTTTTAATTTGAAGCTAAAATAAACAGATCATGTTGATAGAACTCTTTCTTAGTATATCATCTTTTCCTGCCTCTTAACTTTTGTAAGAACTCAAGTACAATACGATGACTTGATTACTAAACATCGGTATAAATTTTAATCCAAATTTATAAACACTTACTGTTGTTGAAGTTTCTGTAATATTAGTCTCGTTATTGGATAGAGCTAAAATTTAACAAAAGTTCATATTAGAAGCAAAAATCTATTCCTTACGACATAATCCAGTTGTTATGGAAATGTCATCAATTGCAAAAAAGAATGGATTTGTATCAGAAGAACCATATTCACGAAAGAATTGTAATTCAAGCTTTAGAAAACTATAAATTCATAGATTAGATAGAATAAAATGCTTACTGTATAATTGGTATAAGGAACATAAAATGATGTTTGTTGTTTATGCCATTTATTACCTATTTTAGGTGATACTTCTACAATCAATGTATTTTCACCCATCCATACACTATTTTGCCAAATAACTTTAATGAATGTATTACTTTGATTATTAGTAAAATAATAATAGAATGTTAAACATTGAGGTTCTGTTATCACAGAATGATGAATTTCACGTGAATTATAGAATTGTAAGTATCCATCGAATCCTGATGTTGATATATATGCATATAAACCTTATGAGTTTTGTAAAGAAGATAAAAAATTGAGGTGTAAGCTTTAAATAATTTTTTTTACCGTATGTACATAATTTATTATCACCAGATGATATTGGACATGTGTAGTTTGATGTAGCTCCTTGTTGTTGACAAAAATACATATCCCATCCATTGATTTCATAAGGAAATTGACACATTTCATAACCTATTATCGGTGAAACTACAATTACAAATCAATATTATTTCATTTAAAAAAAAGTCAATTTTACATACAAACAGATGTAGCATCTGAAAGTGGTCGATTAGGTGGGTTGATTGTATTCCCATCTAAAATTTGACCTGCATCTATTTGAAGATCATCATTTGGATTATTACATTGTATGAGTGGATTAAAAATACAATCATCAATTGCACCACAATTGAATGTACAATTGAAGAGAATAATTGATTGTTGTGATTCATTGTATTTAATCAGTATACATAAATATATAATAGTAACAATTATTTTCTTCAGTAACAACATATTTAGTTCATCTCCACGATCACTAGTGAAAAAAAAGCCAGTCTTTAAATATTTTATTTATCTACAGAATATCGATAACCTTGTATATATTTGCACAAAAGTTAATATTGCGATAAAAGGATAAGTAAGGATTAACTGCTGATCTCATGTCAATAAAATAGAATAGAATTTAGTTTTGTAAAATAAGATCTCTTATAAAAAGAAAAATTATAATATGTAATTGGATGTAGTTTAAAGAAAATGTTTTTTTATTTTTGTTATTTAAGTAACTGTGAAAATATGAATGTAAAAAAATTACCGTTTTTTATTTCACATTTTGATCAACATTGTAACATATAGTTAAATTCAATTGCATACAGTTGGATCCTAATAATGCACGTATTCAAAATTTTCTTTTCATTTCAATTATTTAGTTTTAATGACTACATTCTCTTATTTCTTATGTATCTCTATCTATAGCTGGAAGAAAATCTCTTAGTGAAATTATAACTTGCCCTAGATTATTTTAAAATTTTTCTAGTCTATTTACTCCTACTTGTATATGGTATTTGAAGTTAACAAGCTTTTAACGTTTGGAGAAGTTGACATTTCAGAGAAACCACTAAAAATAAAAATAACCTAAATCTATAAAAACATTAAAAATTTCATTTTTCACTTATCGAAACAACTCAATCTCTATTAAACAGTAAATTATGACACGTTTCTCAACACTACGATTTCTAAAAACACATTGACCATTTATTTCAAACAAAGCACAGTTATCAAATGCCATGAGCATCTATCCGACACAAGAAACACATATTGCCTCTTTTTATTCAATCTACTTTTCAACAGACTTTAGCCTTCAAAATATGTAAAATTTCAACTTTATTTAATCCCACGTCAACAAATTACATATCATTTTGAGAGAAAAAAATTAAAATTAAACCGTGCTTCTTTAAGTTGTTGGATGGAATGTCAACTAACTGTTCACATGACTACTAATTTATAGTTTTATTGGTAGTTATCGATATGATGTCGAAATAAAAATGCCTAAATACAGATATTTATGTTAAGAATTCATCGAGATTCTAATAGATGAGTGAGTATAAAAGAAATTAAAACTAACATGACCAGTTTTGATCTTTGCTTAGAAGATCTTATCAGATAGTTTATATTTTACATATGGTTATCAAGAATTTTCGACAAATTTTTGAGATAATAATCACCAAAAAATTCAGAAAATTAAATAGAACATGGTAGAAATTCAATGTTGGAGTAAGTAGAAGAAACTGTCAGACATTTTGACGTTTTATTTTGATTTTACAAGAATCGCATCAAGCAGGTCAAAAAATTGAGAATTATAGACAAACTTTATTTCAGATTATTGTTCGACAAATACGAAGGTTAAAATTTTTAAAGTTGAAAGAAATTAGTTGACAACAATAGGTAACGAAGTAGTCTGTTTTATGTCTAATGCAATAAAGTGATGGCTAGATATAACACTGTTAGATGTTTTCTTATCATTCAAAATTTATATTGTTCAATTTAAGTCTGCAAGAAAAAATAGAAAAATACAGAATTTGTAGTTTGATTCTGTTATGTTTGTGTAATGATAGAGGTCTGAAAGAAGAATAAATCATGAATTTAATATGTGAAAGAGAAAAGAAATGATAGATTTCATATGTTTCTAGTTTTGAACTTCAGAAATATTATTAATGAAAAAGCTGTAAATTCAATAACAATGTTTTTTTTCAGATGAAAGACTGTAGCAAACCTTATGAATCTATATTTTCTATATTATGTAATTTATTTCTCTTGCCTTTTGGTGATATTCATGTGTTTTGTTAGCTGAACTACTGGTTATTATTATTGTAGAATGTGTTTAAATAAAACAATTTTTTATGACACATTGTGTCAACGTTGTTGCTTTTTGAACTAAATTGTGAAACATGAATAAGATAGTGCATCGATACTATAGAGCATCCAGCTGTACTCTGAGTGATTGAGTGAGACAAAGCAGTATAGAATGTAAGAATATTCTTTAGTCAGCGTCTCTGATATCTAGTTATTTTGTCTTTTATTCATATTTACAGGATAAGAAACTAAAAGTTTTTCCAATGAAAATCATGAGGCCTGTGAGAATATTTTAAGATTTATTGAATTTAAACAGTAAACGACTAAAATGAAAATCTTGACAATTTAAAAGCTAAAACATGACAAAAAAATGTTAATTCTAGCTTTTTCTATATCGTAAAGTTTCAAGAACTGATGTATCTTTTTTGTTTTTTTGATAAATCTGATTCCTAAGGTCGTATAGATATACTTTTTACTTGTTAGAGAATAGTCAACTTTTCTGTCTACTAATAAGTAAATTAGTTGATCTTCAATATAAAACGTATTGAATATAATAAAATTTTACTTTACTATTATTTCTACTACTCTTCTATGTATATCCTATTATGTTAAAATTATAGAAATGCATAAAACTATTAGATAAAGATTTATTAACATTATCTCAATAAAAAGAAACTTTCCATCGCTACTACATTTGAATTAATAGTTATTTTCAAGATCTACATGTTTGCATAAATCAGGAGAATTATAACACAACAAATTTCAAATATTAAAGCATTAATACTATTAAATGTACACAAATAGAAACCGATGATTGCTTCCATAATGTAATGAATAAACAATTAAACTTTATTAAAATATTAATGAGGAATATGATGATTAAATAGTTATACTACCAATAAAGAATGTATCAGATCCTATTCAATGATACACAGATTATGTGTAATAAATCAATTATAACGAAACAAATTGATTATTTCATATCTTCTCATTTTTCTCTGAAAGATCAATTGATAATGTATTATTTTATTTTGAACATCTTTTAACCACAATTTAATATCAAAGTATAATATTTTTTCCAATTGCAAACTTGTAATATGCAATAAATTGGATAGACTAGAAAGAATATTATCATTTTCATAAGATTGACAATAATATAAGATCGTGAAAAAAGCTGAAATTTACAAAAAATACTAATAATACAGTAACGAAAACGTATTTATATCATTATAAACAGAGGAAAGTTATAAAAAAAATGAGTAGTACTCATGCTTACAGACCTTTCTACCTTAAATCTAAAAACAACTGCTAGTACACACTTAATATACATTAAGTAAAATTTATTTGTGGACATTTTAAACGAACATTTAATAAGTTTATGTATGGTAACTATTCAAGTATTCATTGGAAGTGTGCAAGTGGGAGTATGCTAAGAAATTTCATTGCAATATAAATGACAAAATGAATAGAAAAAGTTACGGGCTATTTGCTTAACAGAACTGAGAATTTTTGACTATTCAAAAGAGTGTAAACCTTTTCACACATTCACTAAATTGTGCGAAATTTTAACTCTTAATTTTTCACAATTTAAGTATAGTTACAAGCAAAAAATCAATTATGTAATACAATAAAAATCAGCATTGAACTTAATATAATTGACATTCTTATAGTTTTTATAAAATTTAGTAAGCAATTAATAATATATCAGTCAGTGAAAATAAGTTTGATGATAAATAACTTGCTAAAACATTCTAGTTATAATTGAAACATCAGCAAAAATCTTTTTTTTTTCGTCACAGAATTAGAATCATCAACTATATATAGTTTCTAGTCATCAACAATCTGGCAACTATCAACAAAAGGCAAACGGGTTAAAAGATGTTTATGAATAATCATTGTTTTTACTTTGTCATTGTATAACTAGTAGACTACATAACCTGAACTTAAAAGATCATACTATCAGTACAGTTGTATAAACTTAACAGAGTTACTATATTTGATCAAGATTATATATATATATGTTATTCGTCATATCAATATCATATTCATAATGTTAACATGTTTGTATTTGAAAAACCAACAAATTTTTATTGTTTATACACCTATATCTGTTTCTATCATTTTGTGACCATCGTTACCATTGTTAAGTTAATGTTTGTCTTGACAATATCATTTGCATTTTCTATAAAAGTGTTCCTGCTGTTTAAAAGAGTTTCAATAAAGTATACTATGTGTATGTGTCCTTGACAACATTCGGTCGATCTCTTCTTTCTTTTTCTCTTTTTTTTTCTCTAACATATTTTTCCTAAATGAGTTCTTAAAATTTTTTTTTTGTCTACGCGATTCGGTGCCGTATGCATGTGTGCGTGTGTATTTTGAACTATTTTTCTCTGACTATATGTGACCTATATTAGAAACGATGCTAGCAACAATAATGACGTTAATATCTAAATAAAAAAAATTAGAGAGAAAGAAAAAAAATTGAATCATAAAAATAAGAAGTAGACAAAGAGAAAAAGTTCATTTTCTAGTTTTTTTTATTATTGAAAATTGAAATCATCAATACAATATATTTTTGTCTAAATAATGGCACAACCATGGCGAGGTGAAATACTTTCTATTTTTTATTATCTTTTATATTTTATTATTTTGATTTTAGTCGGATTATTTGGATGTTTTGAAGACATTCCAACATGTTTACTTGGTTGGTGTTGTTCTTGTTATTTATTTGGTCAAAATGCTGAACAAATTGATGGATCAAATAAGTTCGGCATGTGTATTGGATATGTATGCTTATCAGGTTGTTATCTTTGTTGTTTACTTCATAAACCAAAACGAGAAAAACTTCGTGCTGCATATAATCTTGTTGAGAAACCAAGTGATTTACTTGCAACATGTTGTTGTAGTGCTTGTGCCAATTGTCAAGAAGCAAGAGAAATGCAACAACGAGGTTTGTCATTTTTATTAATTTTAAATATTTATTTTATTTTAATTTTTGTCGATCTCATTTATTTTTAGGTGTACAACCTGGCATGCGTGTTCCGATAGCCTCTCAACCTCGTTAAAATAAAATCTATATTCATAAACAACAATTAGCAACAAAAACAAAACTTAAAACAAACATAGATGTTGTATTTTATTTCATTTTTTTCTTCTTCCTATTTATTTGTCTACGAATTAATCTAAATAATAAATTTCAGTATTGAAAAGTTAATAAAGAAAAAAGATATTGAATAAAATAAAGTATGATTTACGTGAAAAAATGTTATTTGATGAAAATAAAAAGAAACTTAATGCTAAATATATAGAAGAATCTAAAAAAAGAAAGAAAAATATATTTTATGTGATGTAGTATATTCAAATTGTTGATGATAACAACATACTACTTGTCATGTAAAATCTTTAAAATGAATATAGAAAAGTGTTTAATTATTTTATTGTTAATAACTCTCATTTTTGTACTTTTCTTTTCAAGTTCTTTTTTTCATAACATTTATGGCGTAGAATATTAAAGAAAATTTATATATCGGGCGTATTTTAACTACATTATGTGTATAAAAACAATGAATAACACTAGACTATTACCGTAACAATATTGAAAGAATTAATTGGTATAAACTATGAAAGATTTTACAATAACAAAAAAAGTAATAATTCTGTTATCAATCAATGAAGATTGAGTTCTATTAGATTATATGCTAGCGAAAATATTCATTCAAATAGTTAAAATATATAGTGTTATTACTCGTTTTAGATAAGAATTGTTCAAAAATATGGATAATGGTATGCACAAAATAAAGAGAGAATTTCAATGCGTAGTGAAATACTCGATAAGAAATCAGTAACTATAACAAATATTATAATTTTCTATCGATTGTTTGTTTTGTCGGGAATTTGAAAAAATTGTTGATAGAAACCAATGACTATACAATCAATATATCGTATGCATTTAAATTAAGAATCATACTTTTGTATATTAATTTATTCAAGTTTGAAATAAAAGAAAACAGTTGATAGATAATACAACTAAAAAACATTCGAATCTATGAAAACGAAGTTAATATAAGTTTTTAGTAATTGATGACTAACTAACTTGGTTAATGATTTAAATATTTTTCCAAAATAATTCAAATGATTTTTCCCAAATAGTACGACTAAATGTGAGTGAAGTATTATTGTATGCTAACAGAATTCTAATAACCTTTTTTGGCCTGTTAATATTGCTTTATTATTTATATTTTCAGTCTAATGACACAAAGAAAGACGAGTAAAATATTCAAAAAAAAAGAAAAAGAAATAATAGTTAATAACGTTCACAAATGAGTTAAGCTTTCATTAGAAGCTGCTTCAGTATCATTCTCTTGCTGTTCATTTGAAGTCCTAGTTTGATTAGTAAATAAATCACGAACATGTGGTCGTGATAATTGTTCTTCAGGTTTTGTAGTTGTTGCATAATCACCCATATATTCAGGTGATTTATGATATGTGCCACTAAAATTGGCAGATGTTAATGGTACTGAATGAAGATGCGGATCATTTGTATTGGAAGATGTTTGACCACTAATTGAAGGATCATTTGTTGGTGATGCAGATGTTGATCTACCTTCATCTGGTATTGATGAACGACGCCATGGACAAATTCGTTCAGCAGCTGTAGTTCCATCCATTGCTGCAGCTTCGTCTATTTCAAAAAAATAGAATTTTAAAAAATTAGAATTTTTATCAAAAATAATACCTTCTGTTTCAATACGAATTGAAACAGGTGATGATGGATGAAAAATATCTCTTGTTGGAGCTAGATATAATATTAAATATTAAATTTTTTTAAAAATTATATATTAATAGACATACATGGAGATTTAATTGGTTGGTCAGATATGATTGGTGGACTTTGACTTCTTGTTTTCGATAATTTTGGATGCTGTTGTTGTGGTTTTTTGTCAGAAGTTGGAGATATTGATCGTACTGTTGTCGTTTGTTCTTTAGGTGTTGAGATTAATGAATGTTTGGGTGAATGTGAACTATCACGTGCTTGATTTGGTTGTGCGGCTTTAGAAGTTGATGAACGGCCAGTATTACTACTGCTTTTACCAGCTTTACGTCCATGTTGTTCTTTATCATGTCTTGATGGTATATATATATGATTACGATGATGATAAGATTTTTCAAAACGAGTATTTGTTGCATCACTCGAACCAGTTTTTTCATCTTGACTTCGAAGATGAATAGCTGCCTAAAATAAGTCAATTTATTTAATTAAAAGATTTTATTTTATCCTTTTTAAATGACAATTGATATATTACTTCTGAACTTTACTATTTAAATATACTATTAATTTAAATTTATATAATCTTTTCTTTTCTAACGCATTCCATAGATGAATTTCAAAATATCTTATAGAATCCCAAATGTTTATAATAAAAATAATTCATCCATTATCTATTATAGAAAGTTCTAAGTATATAACTGACAAACAATGGAATAAATTCATTGTATGCAATTTTATTTCTATGTAAACATCATTTTTGATTAAAAGACAAGAATACAATTGTTTTTAACATTTCTCAACGTCATTATATTGTATTATTTCGTGCATTTTTATGAGCTTGGAATTGTCATGAGATTAATCCAACTATTCTGATTGTTTATCTAGTAGAAGGATAAACTTCAAAGTTTTCTAAACAATATGTTTGATGTGATTAGAATTTTTTAAAGATTAATCATTTATAATTATAAAAACGAAAGAAATAAAATTACATGAAGATTTTTAATAATATCAAAGCAATGATAAAAGAAAACAAATACTAGAATATATATTAAAATATTTGTATGCATTTCAGATGGTAAATATGTTCTATTTTTGTTTTTTCTCTCAATATTTGTTTGTTTATCATGAAATATTTAAAAATTCACATTGATTAACATAAGATAAGAATGAGAAATTTTAATAAAATTATTCTTACTCGTGGTCGTGCACGAAAAAGATTGGTATCAAGAAAATGATGCATTTTTGCATCATCAGTATATTGTTCAGCTCCGTGACTTTCAAAAAACATTAAATCTGGTACAGTTTGTTCGGGTAAACTAGAAAAAAAAATGAATTAATTAATTAAAATTTTTAAATAAACATTAGTTTATCAAACTTTGCAGCGATTAATTGTGAAAAATTTGCAAATGTACTTTCTGGTCTTAAAGTACTTGCTGATGCTGATGTATGTATAGCTGATGATGATGGTGCTGGTACAAGTCCTTTTGATGTATCATGAACTTTCATAGCTGATTGCATATTAATTTTTTTAAATGTTTGTAATAATTTAATATCCATTTTTTCTTGTGGTGTTTCACGTAATAACCAACGTTTAAAATAATTTCGATCAAGATTTCGACATCTATAAGAAAAAATAAAGGAAGTTTGGTTTTTTTATTAAATAAATAAGCGGTGATTTTTTCGTTCTTCTTACTTATCACGTAATGAATTACTTCCACCACTACCAGATATTTCTTCTAAACAAGTCATTACATGATCCATCATCTTTAAAATAAAAATTATTTAATTCATTTAATAATTTATATAAAAATGATTTTTTTTTTTCATACCCGGTTTGTTAATTTAGCTGACATTGTTGGTTCTTCAATTTGTTTTCGTCGTACATTAAGACATTTTACAAGTGGACCAATAGTAATACCCTAAATTAAAATATTTAATAATTTATTAATTGTTTCTTATGTATTTTAAATCTTATTTTACTTGAACAAAAACTGTAAAAAAGACAACTGTAATAGTTGCTGTAACAAATTCTCTTTTTCTTGGTATTTTTGTTTCATCTAAAATAAGAGCAAGTGCAAATGCAATAGCACCGCGTAAACCACCATAAGACATAATTAACATATCAATACGTGTTAATTCAAGTAAACGCCAACAATTAGCTAAATTAGCAAATATTGCAATACCTAAAAATGAAATATAAGAAAAAGTATTGATTTTTTTTGTCATAATAACAAAATTTTTATCTATTTATACCAATAACTCGGAAGACAAGGCATGAAAGTAATGTGATAAAAACAAAACCTGTATTCCATGAATGATGATCACTAACTGTTGATAAACCCATAAACATAAATATAATTGTTTCCATAATACTTGATAGCATTTTAAGAACATATTCCGTTGTAGCATCAGATTTTTTTGAAATATTAAATGAAACATATTGTTTCATTACCATCCCGCAAAATGTTATACTAAATATTAAAAAAAAAGAACATTTTTTATTGATTGATTAATTGATTGATTAAAAATAACACGTACGCTAAGATGCCTGAAACAGACACCATTTCTGATGTAAGATAAGCTAAATACGCATAAACAAGAATAATAAGTGGTTCAAGAACGGGTGTATGTTCAGTAAATTTAGTTGTAAAACATGCAACAACTCCAAATATAATACCAATTAAAACTCCACCAAGAGAAACAACAAAAAAAGATAAACAACCCAATATAAGATCTGTTGGAATTAAATTTTCTTGACCAATTTTAGCAAATGAATCAAACATACGATAAAGTACAACTGAAACAGCATCATTAAGTAATGATTCTCCAAATACAACAATATAAAGCATATCATTAACATGTATTTCTGTAAATGTAGCTAATACAGCAACTGGATCAACAGCTGATATAAGTGCAGCAAAAACAAAACAAGGTAACATTCCAAAATGTGTACCACCATAAATTGGTGTAAATGAAAAACCCCATAATGTAAGACCAATACACATTGTATTAAATAGAGTATTGACAATAGCTAATAAAAGAATCGTACCAAGATTATCAAAAAACGGACGATTCGGCATAAAATAACCAGCTTCAAGTATAATTGGCTAAAAAAATTTTTGAAAAGAAATTTCTATAAATTTTAATCAAATATTCACAAAAAAAAGAATTTTTTTCAATGAATTATAAGCAGACTTATCATTACGGATGTATCCATGAACGTCATATCCGGAAAAAAGAAAAGTGATATAAGATATTTTACTTTGCCGAAGGATATCCGCCAATTCATCCTTGTGAAAATGATGTTTTTTTTATTCATTTACTTTTAAAAACAAAGAAATAACTATATATTATTCAATCTACTTCGATAATATTCCTAATTTTAATGATATATATCATTATGAATATTAAAAAAAATATTTTGCGAAAATCATTTAATTAAATACTAAATTAATATCAAAAAAACAAATATTCTTTTTTTGTTACTTCTTCTTACCGGTAAGAGAAATAAGAAGAAAGTATCACTGTTAAGTACATAAGCTTTTTGTTCAGCTAAATGAGTGATATAAAGCAAAGCACCAACAATAAGACCAAGAATAATAAGAAGACAACTTTCAGGAAATTTTTCTGTTAAACGATGTGATAAATGAAAACCTATATATAAATAATAATTAATAAAAAAAATTTCGTTATATATTAAATCAAAGAATACATACCAACTTTAGCTAATGAGCCAAGTAAAATCCATAATGTTATAGCATAAACATCTGACACATGGTCAAAATTAAATTCCGCAACATGAAAACGTTGAGGTTTTGCTTGATTATGTATATATGTTTGTTCTTTACAATAATATTTATGAATAATTAAACCCAAAAGAAGAATAAGAAAAATGCTATGCTTATTTTGATACATTATATATTAAATTGGACGGTAAAAAATAAAATAAAATAAAATAAAAGTTGTAATTGTCAATATCTTGTAATAAATAAGATTTTATTGATTAAACAATCATCCTAAAAAAATTTTAAAAAAATGTCGTATTAGATACATAAGACTGTGCATCAAAGTTCTATTTTATTCTATGTCATAAGAAAAAAAAGTATATAATAGAAAAGATTCTCATCTGTCTTTTCCGGTTTTGCAAGCACGCAATAAGACAATGATAAAGAAGAATTTAATGGACTCAAATACATAGAATTACTTATCAAATAAAAGAGAAAAAAAGTACAACTTTATTTAGCCTTTATTGAAAGTAAAGGCATATATCAATTGATTTGTTCTTTCTTCTATAATTATTTTAAATAGAAAAAACAAAAATTATATAAACAAATCTAAAAAAAATATTTTTCAATTTTCGAAAAATCAGAAAAAAAGAACACATTATTCGATATCTATGCCTGTACTCAAACAAAAAAAAACCTCTCACATTAGAACCATGTCATATGATTGCTGCTATTATTGCCATCATCATTATTCTATTTTGTCAGTCTATTCAAGACTTGACTTACACGATGGCAAGCAAATAAGCAAAAAATAAAAGAAAAAGAATTACTTGTGCGTTCTATGTGTATGTGTGTGTGTGTGTGTTCTGTTTTCAGCAATGACAATAATAGCACACAAGGATATAAGATAGTCGTACATTGAATGACTGAATAGCTGTATATGCTAGGAGGCCGAAAGATGGAGAGAGGAAAGAAAACAAAAAAATAGGCGATGTGTGTTGAATGGCGAGCAAAAAAATAACAAATTTCTATTGATGATCATTTCTATTAAAAAAAAGCAATCAATGCATATATTTGAATCATCAAATATCAATCATATAAATCAATTCATACATTATCTTTCAAATATATAAAATATTTACAAACCTTTTTATTGTCAATATAAATTGTCTGAATACTGAAGATCTTTGTCGATTCCAATGGAACATATACATTGTATTTGTCTAAAATAAACAAATGTTTATTTGTTATTATTTGCTAATAAATGAAAAAAAAACACAGTTTTTATTTGTTACTTTGAAGAATGTAAATGACATAAATGTGCTTAATCAAATAATGACATGAACACAAAATACAGATAAATGAGGATAAAAATAATAACAAACAAGCGAGAAATAAAAAAAAAAAAGAATTTTTAAATTTTTTTATTTTTGTAAAATAATATCTAATCTTTATCGCTATCACTTTCGGTGGTAAATTCATCATCTTCAGCTTTATTTTTTGCTGTTCCTTCATCTTCACTAAAGTTCCATTGTGGATGATTATCAACAACTTCTTTAGCTGCTTGAACATCAAGCTAAAATAAAAACAAAAATAATATTAAAAAACAAAAAATATTTAAATTAATAAATTTACCGATAGATTTTCCATAACATCAACATCAAAATATGAATCAGATCTTAAAATGACTGAATAAACATAATGACCAGATATTTTTGGTGCTGAAAATTTTACTTCAATCTATATAAATAAAATAAAAAAATTATTAAATTTTAAAATATCTTTTTTTCTTTATTCAATATACTTCTTCATCATTTTTTAATGTACATAAATAAACTGGTGCACTTATTAATGAATAATGTTTTCGATCAGCAACATATAACCACCAACATTCTTGTTTTATCTTTTAAGAAAAAATGAAAACAAAAAAATGAAATATTTTTATTAAAAATTTTATACTTCAGGATAAAATGGACAAAAAACTCGATGACTAATTTTTTCTTTTGTTTCTAATTTTTCTCTTTTACGTTGTTGTTGTTGAAATCTTTCAAGAAATGTATCTTCTTCATTATCATTATTTTTATTTCTTGTTTTATTCGATATTAATTGAGATTGTTCATGTGTTTGATTATTTATTGGATTTTCATCATCATCATTATTATCATTTATTTCATTATCGCTTACATTTAAATCGTCTTTTATTTGTTCACGACGTCGATGTGAATTTAATCGAAAATCTAAAATGAAAAAATAATAAAATTGTGATTTTTTTTTCTAATAATAATACACTTACCATCAGAGTGTTTTGATGAATCATCATCTAAATAAAAAAAGAAATAGCCGAAAAGTAAAAGTACATACGATATTTATTTTCAACTAAACAAAAAATAACAGAAACTTATGATCAGTCGGTTGTAATTCTGATTATTCATGAGAAATCATTTACTTTGTCAATATACTATTTTGAAAGGAAGAAAACGTCTCAATTATATGCATAGACTTTTTTCTTTTTGGTTATTTATAAATCATAGCTGGAAGAAGAAAAAAGGTTACCTGTTGTATGTAATATAGAGAATAAAGTATTTATGCTAAGATTAATGCAATTTAAATGTATAACTATAAATCACCTACCGCTAGAATTTTTGTTATCATTTTTAACTTGACTTTTATTATGATTTGTATTGGTTGATATTGATGATTGTTTATTTGTTGAAGTATTGTTAGTTTTTGATATTACTGATTGTCCTTTCTTTTTTCCTTTATCTTTATTTGTCTTTTTTTTCTTATCTGATTTATTATTCCAACTTTTTGATGAACTATTTATAGTTGTTATTTTTGATGTTTCATTTGTCTATCAAAAATAATAATATTTAATAACAATAAACAGAAGTAAAAAAAATTTGTTAACCTTTTCTCGACTTTCTTTATCATCAATTTGTTCTTCATTCATTTCTTCATCAGGTGTATTAATAATCGTAGAAGTATTTCCATTTATATCTTTACTAAATAGTGTTGACATATTTTCACGATGTAAATGTACTGTTAATGTTACAACAGCACCTGTCGTTATTATATGTTCATCTTCATCATCAAAGACTAATGATAATAAAAAAAAAATTTTCAATTTATTTTTATTTTCTTTCTATTATAAATAATTAAATACCTCCACATGATACACTCATTGTTATATGTGGATATATAGCAAGAACATTCATAATATCATAATACTGTTCATCAGTAATACTACGTAACATAGAACGACGTTGTTCATCATCCATTGCAACAAATTGTCGAATAGATTTAATGGTACGCTAGAGAAGAAATAAAAAATAATAATAATAGTAATGAATCTACGATTCGATTAGGAAAAATTGAATCAAAATTGAATAGTGTTTGATATATATGTTTTACTGATGATATTTTTTATTATAAAATCATAGATAATTGAATTTTTAGTTGAATTATATTGAAAGAATAGTGATTTTATTATTCACTTTCTACGATTAGGAAAAGTTCATAGAAATTAATATAATAAAGAATGCAGTGTATATGTATTAATATTTCTCATTATGAAATTCATAAATTAAATAGCACAAAGGAGCCCATAAAGATTACAGTTTTAATCTATATATATATCAAAAAGTATATCATACTTTTTTTGTTTCAAAAAATCTTAAATGACTTTCAACAATATGTGGTAATTGAAGAAGTGGACTTTTTGTATTTAATAATGCTTGTACAATCATTGGTGACAATTTCATTGTATTTTCAATAGTATCAAGTCGTGGTGGATTTTTTACTTAAATAAAAAAGACAAAGAAAAAACAATCAAAATAATATCAATAATAATCTCAAGTTTTGTTTTTTTTTACTTACAACGTCCAGCATGTGCTAAAGCAACAAGTTGTGCTTCAATATTAATCATTTCATTAATTAAATATATTGATCGTCTTACAATATATCGTTTATCTATGAATAATAAAAATAATTTTAAAATAAAATTTTTATAAATATATACCTTTTTCAAGATCATCACTTAATGTATTAAGTCGATGAAGATGTGCATGAAGTAATGTACGTGCTTTTATACTATATAATTCTTGAAATGGTCTTTCTTTTGTTTTTTCTTGCACATCAGATAATTCTCGAAATAACTAAATAATAAAATTTTTATAGATTTTTCTTTTCTTCAAAACTAACTTTTGGTAATTCAATATTATCACTTGGACGATCAACAATAACTGGATTTCGTGTACGATCAAATTCTTTTGATGCACTTAAGATCATAATTGCACCTAGTAAGAAAAGAATAAAATAGAATTTATTTCATTTTTAACTTACGTTTAATAATTATTGATGATGTTCTACTAAGAAATACCCAATAAATATGAATTGTATCAATTAATATATGATCACCAGCATAACGTGCTGATTTTTGCCACCAAACACACTTTCATAAATAAAGAAAAAAAAAATGATTTCCTTTTTTCATTGAAGAAAAATTAACATACAATAATAACTGGAAGAACAATCATAAATACACCAGCATATATTAAAAGAACAAATACAGAATTTTTATGATCGACTAACCATTTTGGTAAAGCAATACCAAAATGAGTAACTAAAAATAAGTTTGAATTTAAGATAAAAATTTTGTAAGAATCTAAAATAAAATCAAACCTCCTGGCCCATCAGGATTTCCATATTTTTTCCAATTTTCTTTTGCTTCTTCATCAGTTAATGTTTTATAAGCTTTAGCAATTTCTTTCTATAAAAAAAAAAACAAATTTTCTATCTCCTATTTCAATAAACTAATCATTGAAATGTCTTTATTTACAAATTGTTCAGGATCACCACCACGATCTGGATGATGTTTTTTACTTAATTCACGATAAGCTCGTTTTATTTCACTAACTGAAGATTCCTAAATAAAAAAAAACAACAACAATAACATATCTCCTTTATTTTATATTAATATAAAATCATATTAAAACTCACTCGATCAATATCAAGTACCGCAAAGGGATCATAATCTTTATGTTCAATTTCAATTAATGATACACGATAAGCAAGTACTAATAATATAATCCATGCTATTACGAAAGTAATTTTACTAAAATAAGAATAAATAAAAAATTAAAATTTCTTTTCATATAAAATATTTGTAGGTAGACATAGAATAAATTAATGATTTATGGTTGTCATTTTTACGAATGTATTAAGTATGAGTAAATATGAATGATTAATTATTCAAAGGTTAAATATATTGAATTTTATTTATAGAAAATTGTTTTATTAGCCATAGCAAAAAAAAACAACACATAATATAAGCTAATCAAAGCCAATCAACGAAAATCATTATTTCTCATGAGAAATTTCTTTCTTTCTGTCCTTGTATTTATCTTTATAAAAAAAACATATCTTTATATTGTTTATCACAAGTTTTTTTTAGATAATTCTTATAACATTTTAATAGATTTTTATGCTATAAATATGATATATTACATCCGATAGTTTGAGAAAATTGGATGTCATTCTTTATCATTTCATCATAACGGCAAATCTTTCTGTCATTTGCTTACATTTTACAGACATTGTAATACAGTATCGTTAATCTCTTTTGATACTAAACCTCAAGAGATATTTATAGGATATTTTTGTTTATTATAAAAAGTTATTTTATCCTATTCCATATGAAAATTCTTAATTAAAAACATTAAAATATTTTTCTAAAACAATAAATTACTATGTGATAAAGCTTATAATTTAAACTTGAAAAAATAAATTTGTAGAATAATGGCATTTTATAAGCAAAGCTGAATTAGAAAGTCTTAAATGTATCGTTCTCTCACCTATGAAATATTTTCATGCATTGACACCGATATCAAAAATTTTTCTTACGTTAATGTAGCACGTCGCCGTCGATTAGGTTCATTTGCATGTAACAATTGATGTTTGTCACGACATGGAGAAAAATTCGATGTATCTTCAGGATGTGGTATACTCTCTATATAGTTTATAATAACTAAAATACACAACATTCATTCTTTCTCTTACTTCTCTTTTCTCGTTTAGGCCACAACCAATAAGTCGTGGGTAATAGAATTAATACATAAAATGATAGAAAAAAATAATAAAATTTTCCGCCATTTTCATCATACTATAGATATAAATATTGAATATTTCTAATGATTTGAAAAATAATATAACTAACCTCAAATTTCATTCCAGGCATTATTCTCTTTTATTTATTTTCTTTAATAAAATATTTACTAGTAGAATATCATTAATTTTATTTTTGTTTTCATTTAATTAGTATTTAAAAAAAAATCAATCTGAAGAAGAAAAAGAAAAGAAAAGATGTTGTTCAATTAAAACGCAAATATTTATTTGATTAATTTTATTTTTGTTAAATAGGACTAAGACGAGTAAATTAAACAGAAAGCAACCACAAGAAAAAAAAAAGCAAGCAGAAAATGAAATGCACTAATCATTTGTATATTTTTGTTTTTTTTCTTTTTGTTCATTCTCATGAAAAAAACATCAATTGAATAGATTAAAAAAGAAATAGCATCACAACAACGACGGCAAAAATTGGACGTTTAGATGTTTGTATACTTTTTGCAAAAAGACAAGATAAATATTAACACAAATTCTAGGAAAAAAAAATTTCGGTGTGTTTTTCTTTTGCCCACTGTGTATAAAATTGATAAATAATTTTAGCGATAACTTTGAAGTAATTGAACAACATATTTCGAACTAATTTGTCCAAAATGTGAATTTAAATATTTTTGACCACCATGTTTAAGCCATTCTTGTTCAAAATCACTTTCAAGAATTTCTGCACCTTTTTTTGATGTTAAACCTGTTTCATCTAAACTTAATTCACACATATTCATATCATCAACACCAGCAACAAGAAGTACAGCTTCTTTATTTGGATGAATTTCCATTTGACGAGCTATCCATTTATCTAATCAAATTAAGAAATTTATTTCAAAATAATGATGATATATATCTTATCTTACCATCAAAATGTGCATACCACCATCCTTTCTTTTTTTGTTCATGATTTGTATCTCGATTTTGATCATTAGGACGAACAAATGGAATACGAAAATAACGTTGTTCTGATCCTTTAATATTACCACCTTTAGTTGAATTAATAGTTGTTGCTGATGGTACACCTTTTTTAATTGCTCCACCTGATGCTGATGCACTACCAGTCATCGATTGTGGAACAACTTTTAAATATAAAATTGTATTAAATTAAAATTAGATATTGTGTATTTTTAATAACAATTTTTAAGATGTATGATAGATTCTTTCTATATAATCAATTAGTTATCGATTGAAATATTCTCCTTTTTTTTTAATAGAAAATCAATTTCTTTTGAAAATAGACGATTTGACTTTACTCTATGTTCATACATTATAATTAGTTAAGCTTACCATTATTTAAAATATCATTTGGAGCACGTTCTTCATCAGCATCATCTAATTTTTCATCTAAAGCTGATGGATTTTTTCCTTTTCGATTTTTTGATTTCCATGCATGATAAACTTTTAAACGTCTATGAAATTCTTCTTTACATGCTTCAAGTAATTCCAAATCTAATTTAAATATAAATGAATGAAAAAGAAATTTTGATTTTTTCATATACGATTTATTTATTTACCACATGATGTATTAATTAAATCACGTAATTGAGCATATGTATGTTTACTTAAATCATGTTTTTGATTAACAATAGGACGACGTGTTCGTTGTAAATGTGGTAAATCAGCTTCTCCACCTGTTTCTATAGCCAAACGTCGTGCTAATTCATAATCACGACGTTCACGTTCATTCAATTCAGCTAAACGTGCTTCTTCATCAGATTCTTTTGCTTGACGTTCTTTCTAAAAAATAAAAGATTTTCTTATGTACTATTAATTAATAATACTCTTATTTTCGTTCTTACTTGACGTTTTGTTTCTTCAGCAGCGAGTTTACCTTTGACTTGTTCTTCTTCTTTCTGACGTTGAGCAATAGCTGTACGTCTAATATTGAAATAATTGAATAGAAAATTAAAAAGAAAAAGAAATTCATACTGTCGAAATTCTTCTTTTTCTTGTTCTAAACGTTGTTCTTCAACAAGCTTTTTCTTTTTTTCACGTTCAAGTTCCTCCTAAATATTCCATATTTTTTTTAATATTTATTTTAAAAAATCTTAGAATTTGTTCTTTTACTTGAATTTTTTTTAAACGCTCTGCTTCTTCTTTTATTTCTTGTTCAGCAAGAGCTTGTTTTAACCGACGAAATTCATGATCAATCGATGTAACTAGATCATTATATGCTTTTTCAATTTGTGTTGAATTTATAGATGTATTCTAAATAGAGAATTCAATTTTGTACAATTGTCATTTTATTAATGGATATTTAGTTTTAGAGATTTTTAAATGTATTGCTAATACATAAGAAATTTACAACTGAATCAAAGTTAATTTCATGTATATCAAATCTTACATTTCTAAACTTAAATAGATTTTTTTTTACATGCTATATGTTGAATATAAGTTTTGTATATTCTATTATTTTATTTTGATACATATCAAAAGAAACTTACTGTAATTTCATTGATTAATTTATCAAATCGTTGTCTTAGTTGTTGTACTGGTTTAGACACTTGTTCTTTATTAACTTTCATTTGTCCAACAATTTTCTCCATATTAGCAACTTGTTCATTTAATGCTTTTACTTTAACTAAACCTCGAATTCTAACATAAAAATAAAATCAAACAAATATTAATAAATATATTTTTAAAGATTTATATATTTACCGTGGTGCATAACGTTTATAAACTAAATGCATACGAACACGACTTTGAATATCAATCAAACATTGACGTCGATAAAGTATTTTATTTTTAACTAAATTATAAAAAGAAATATTTAAAAATTGAAATTTTATTTTATTAATTTACGTTTAATAACTGATAAAGCACACCATTGAGCTTTTTTCCATCGTGTTAATAAAAGCCATTTTTTCACTTTTGATATAAGCATAGCTAAATTCTTTGGATCAGATTTCATAATTTCATCAAATTCAGCAAATTTTCCCGGACGAAAAAAAACTTTTGTTAAACCAAATTTAAAATCTGTATCACGAAGATTTAAAGCTTTAAATAAAGCTTTACAAAAAAGACGTGGATCAAGTCGTGATAATTCTTTTGGTAAATAGGATTTATACATTGCATATAAATCAGCAAATTGTGTACGTGATGGAAAACCTTGTTGCATTAAATCTAACACTGATACCATACCTATTTTAAAAAATAAAATGAAAATATTTAATTAATTACAGAAAAAAAATATCTCTATATATCTTACCGCTACATTGTAATTGACTTAGAATTTGACCACCTTCAAAAAAATCAGGTACCATATTTAGATTTGGTTTAATGCAACGAATGAAACTAATGCCCTGTATAAAATAAAAGAAATGTATAGAGAAGTCATTAGACATGTTGGAGAAAGAATAGTTAATTCTCAATTCTATAAAGATAATTTTTCATACTAGCATCGATAAATTCAAGATGATCATCAGAGACAAAAAATGATTGTGATCAAATTTTAGCCTTCGAGGATCATTTAAGATAGTATCAACGTATTTGTTTTGTAGAAATAATTTTAGAAAGGCACATAATATTGCTTATCCCACTCTGTATGTGTACTATATGATAACTGAAACTTTTGACTTGTCGATTTATAGATTTAGTAAAAAAAAAAGAAATTCAATCGATTAGATACTTTCTTATTTAGTTTCTGATTTCATCTATATAAACTTTGTATCCTAGTTACACAATCAGAATTTCAAGAGAGAAAAACTTGTTTTCCTTAAATTTTATTATAATCTGTATACAATACGATTAAGACCAGTCTTTAGAATGAGTTTAACATATTCAAATGGACTTGAATTTCAATATGAAATCAAATCATTATTAGTATCATGCTTCAAATAGAATATATACGACATAATAATGATTTATTTCCTTACCGTACTTTGTAATTTATTCATGAGATCAGCTAATTGTGAACGAAATTTCGAACCAACAGAAATAAAATTTAATTTTCCTGCTGATTGTTCATGTTCAGGTGCTTTTGGAAAAAGATTTTTAATAAAACTATTTTTACATTCTTGAACAAGAATAAGAAGTGATGCATGTAATGCATCATTATTTTTTTCAATAAATTGTGCCTAAAAAAAAAAGTTTTTTTTTTAAAATAATTATTCTAAATAATAATTAAACATACAGTTGAATAAACAACACTACCAGCAAAATGTTGAATTAAAAATCCTTCATCATCACGAATTTCACGTGATGCACGTAATTTAGATTTTCGTGGAAACTAAAATACGATATTAAAAAATAAAATTTGGAAAAAAAAGTCAAATTTTTATTTTTATTTTTACACCAAGCCTTGAATGATTTTTATTACGATTATGAACTTCAATTGTAAAATGTTCAGGTCTTGGAGTTGGTAATTTACTTTCTTCATCTAATAGATCGAAACAACCAGTTGTTTTTGCTTCAATTAAATCTAAATATTACATATTATAATATAAAATTTAATTTATGATACAATAATAAAATTTAACAGACACTTTCATTAATCATGCATATCAATAAAAAGTTGGAAGACAAATCATGCTGACTTCCAAACTTTTTAATAGGCTCGTGAATGTTATACTTTTAAAATTAAGCAACAAATATAAAATATTATTTTAAATGTAAATATAAGCGAAACCTATTTGTTATATTAGCAGAGAATTCAAAATAATTCCTATACTATTTTTTGTCAAATGATCTAATGAATCTTTACTATCTTTCTTCGTAAAAGATTAAAGAAGAAAGTTTATTTCTTCTTTATGCATTTAAATATGGTACGATCAAATGCAATCAAACTTTACAGGAATTTTTCTATCAACTAGGTGAAGATCAATGACTACTTTTTGTTGACCAAATATCAATTCTTCGCCTGCGACAGGGCCATCTGTGTATCCTACCAATGAGATTGCAGCCTTCGATATTATCGAAGAATTACTGAGTGGCATCTTGTGAGCAAGTACAAGACACGTACCCAGAAGTTTTGAGGAGGTTTCGAGCTTGAATCTAAAGTTCAGTTGCCTCGAAATCTAATTAGTTGGCTGAAAATCAATATGAATTCAGTCACCAAGAAGTCGGCTAGTCAAATTTGCGTTTTCGATAAAAAAAAATCAGTTAGGGGGTTGCAGAGGCCATAAGTTTGAATTAGAGAACCAATCATCTTAAAATATAATTGATTGGAAGTCTATTGAACTCGATATCTTACTAGGGCATCCATGGTCCTACTGGGTAATTTATGTCATATACAAATCAAACTTTGGGGAAATTGGTTTCCTAAAAATCGTGTATGGCTGGGATCTTGAATAAATAGACTATGAGACTCAAAACTTCTCCGTTATAGATGTCTTCTCTACAACCAATCGGAATTCATTGTGATTCCAGTAATACAAACTACGATATATCATTGTAATTCTCTCGATCAATAGGTATAGTGAACGCAATGTTCTAGATCAATTGGATGTATCGCTGTGCTTAGTTTCGATGAAAGTGGATTTTTCTTACAGCTCTATCGAAGAATCATTTGTTCGTATGAGCTTCCCACTACAATCGCGAATAGGCATTTTCGAAATCGACGATGCTCGAGATAAGTACGCGCTCTTATAAGTGTTTGGTCAAAATAAAAAGTGAATAGAATTCATAAGTTTCATGAAGCTCTTCTGCATCAGGACTTTATAAGGGTGAAAAATTCTTCACTTCTAATCAATTTCTGAATACCAGCATTTCATATCCATTGAGAACGAGACTAGTCACGATTAGGATTTTTAATACGTCCAAGAGCCAGAACCAAGATTAGGGCAAAAAAAGAAATTTATGCGTGCCTACTCTCGACTGATTAGATTTTCTTACATGTTCTCGAGTGCAATAGAAGTTTTGATTGCATATATTAAGACTGAACTTTTCAGACAACGTCAAATACTTCCGCAAGTGTCAAGTATAATGTATATTTCTCAAGCTAAATCATAACCTTTGTATAATTATCGTCATATTTCATTGAAAAATGAATATTTAAACACCCAGAACATATAGAAGAACATCTTTTTTCAATTTTTATACTTTAAATATCCTTTTTTTTGTACAATTGAAGATTAATTTCTATAAATAGGAATGTCCTCAAATGTTTATCTATGTAAATTCTTTCAAAGTACTACATACTTTCTCCGTATTTTTCTCTTACGAAACAATATATAATAGTATCTCAACGTACAAAGTAATACATTGAAGCTTTTAAAGTATAAACTATGCTGGATTAAATTGTGTCCTTCATTTTTAAAGTTCTTCTATGTTAATAAGTATTACGTCTTTTCTTTCAATTAAAATTCTATTGCATAAAAATGTTAAACATACAAATCTATCAATGTTAAAGGGTTTCATTTATAAAACATTATTTATCATCTCGTCGTTAGGTTAAACAATCACAAGCCTGGTATTTTTTTTTAAAGCCAACATTTTCACTTTCACATATTTTTCAACATGCTCATACAAAACATACAATTATACACACATAAATGTGTTTAAAAACAAAACTTTGGCCCTTACCAGGCTCCTGTTTAATTTAAAATAAAGAAGAAAACGAAGAAGATAAACAAAATCAAACTACAAACAACTTACCAATACAATCTTGATTATCAATATAACTAATTTTTTTCAAACCAAGACCTTCTTTTTCATATAATAATTGTTCTTCTTTAAGTATGCGTTCATTAAAAAATTGTTGTAATTTTTCATTACAATAACTAAATAAAAAAACTTTTTCATAATTAATATAAATTTTTATTTTCCATACTTTATACAGAATTGTTCAAAAGAATTTATAGGAAAATATTCAAAACCAGCAATATCAAGAATACCAATATATGATACAGTTTGACTAAATGGTATAGATTTATTAACAAAAGAAACGATTTGATCAAATAATCGAACATATATTGCTTTAGCTAATGCATCACGTGCATTTTGAGCTTCATGAACTTTTAATGGAACACTATTTGAGAGAAATGAATAATTTTAATTTAATTTTAAAAAAATTTTATACTAACGGAATAACAGTTCCTTTGCTACTACTTGTTGTTTTTGTCATTAAAATTCTTGTTACTAAAGCATTACGTAAATCACGTTGTTCAAGACCAAGCATTTCAGCTGTTATTTTTAATGATTCTTCAGTTTTTGGTGTTATTTTACAACCACCTTTTGTACTTTCTGGATCATCTTCAAAATTTATATTTCCAAGATGTAAAACAGCTGCAACAGTACGATAAATATCAAATTTATCGGCTTTAGTTAAACCCATTTGGTCCATTGATTGATCACATTCATTAAAATCATTAACATCATCTAATTGTGGATCACGTAATGCACCTTTAGATGCAAACTAAAAGACAATAGAAATTTTGATTGATTTTCATTTTTTAATAAGAAAAAACAGAACAACAAAAAAAATACTGAAGACAACAGAAAAATCTTACATCAACAAAATTTTTCTATCAAAATATAAAATTTTTGATTTATTTAATGAATAAAAAACCTAAACTTACATCTCGACTTAGACGATTTTTTGGTAAAGATTTTTCTGTTTGTTTATTGCAAAAATATTGTGTACAACCACGATTAAGATACTAATATAGCATAAAAAAAAATAAAAATAAAATAGGACTTATTTTTAAAATATACAAACATGAAAACTATCCGGTGATGAAAGTCGTAATTCACATCGAATACTTTCAGGTGCGCCAGCACATAAACGATAAAATATATGATAATTTCTTTCATCTTTTGATTGAACACATATACGAGATTTTTCAAGTAAATAATGAGATATAAAACCACCGGTAACACGATGCTAGAAAAAATAAAATATTTCATTGTTTAATTAAAAAGAATATATTTTTTTTTAAATACTTTATCATTAAAATGAACTTCAATAAATTTACCAAAACGACTTGAATTATTATTACGAGTTGTTTTAGCTATAATACAATTTTATTTTTACTTTACACTTAAAAAATAATATAAAAAGAATTTTTATTTACCATTGCCAAATGCTTCTAATAATGGGTTAGCTAAAATAAAAACAGATATTTAAAAAAAAAGAAAGAAATTTTCTTGTATTCTTTTATTTACATTTATTTATACGATCTTCAATTTGACCATTATGTGCACCATATGATTCTGTTAAATATTGTAAAACATATTTAGCTGATTCAGTTTTACCTGAATACAAAGAAATAAATATTATCATTAAAAAAACATCTATTCTACAAACCAGCTCCTGATTCGCCTGATATTATTATCGATTGACTTCGTCTAACAGTACGCATATCACGATATGCTTTGTCGCCTTAAAACAAAAATACATATATTCACAAATGTAATTATTATTTGACCTGAACAAAAAAAAACCTTGGCTGAAATTGTTACATTTTCTTTTGTTATTGTAAACGAAATTTTCATTTCTATGTCATATACCTATTTGACTTTCAATAATCTTTAATGAAGATTTTTTTTTACTTCTTCACACCTATATATACTACTTTGACAGAATAAGCGAAAAAAAAAATGTCGAATAATCCTCGATTCGATTTTCATCATGTTATGATTCTTATAAAAATCACATAATAAAGATAGATATGATTGTATATCAGTCACTCAATAGTCTTACATACAATACAAGCATAGTCATTTGATCATTTTATTTGATGAAATATGATCGAATGAACTATTAATCTTGACAATTGTTAAATTTTGTACCATCATAAATGTTAACTCGATAGATAGTCTTTCATACGATATGTGAAAGGAATTGATGGGGCGTTTCAATGGTTTACTTTTCTGTATTTTCTTTATAAAATTTAATAAACTTACCAATTGCATAAACATGTGGTGGTAGAACACCAAGTGATTTTCCATTATAACGTTTAATTGTTTCAATAGAATAAAGATCTTTTAAGTCTTTATAAGGATTAATTGCAATTAAAATGTTTGCCACATATGTCTAAAAGATAAAATTAATTAAAAAAACAATTATTTTGTTTTTTTGTCTATTTTTTTTTCAATACATAAATAAGATCTTTTTTATAACGACGACGAACATTATTTAATAATGTTCCTTCATTCAGATACATAAGTGCACCTTAGAATAAAAAAAAAAATTATTTAAAAATTCTAAAAAAAATAAATACGAACAATTATCATCAACGTCTTTATCATATTCTTCCGCTTGAAATACCGAATCATATGATACAACTAATTTCTATAAGAAAATAATTATTTGTTATTTTTTTGTTAGTTAGTAATTATTTTCAAACCTTTCTACTATCATTTAATTGAACCGTAATATTATCTGAACCAATATCACTTATTTTTCCAAGAAGAAAACCATGTTCATTATCTCGCACCCAAACTGGTTTATTATCATTGAGTGCTAACATATTGAAGATTCGAAATAGCTACAATTTTGACTATACAATAAAATATCTATAATATATTGAATGTCGAAGTAAGAAAAGAAGTAAATATTGATCGAACGAGAGTAAAACACGCCCGACTGGTATCTGAGTAAACATCTCATCATTAGACTTTTTTTTCTAGTCGTGACACTTATAACTTTATTTTATTGGTGAATATATATGAACTAATCAATGAAAATAAAATAAAATAAATTATTTTTGAATATTTTTCAATTTGTTATATTGTTAAAATTCTTTTTTTTATGTTTTTATTTATAATTATTTTTAATTTGTTAATACATAAAATTCCATTGATTGTGGCGCTCAATCGAATTAAATTTCTCGTATTCAAAAGTTATTCTTTGATTAATTGAATTTTAATGATGCATGAGTTATCGACAGCTGCGAATGAAAAAGGTATTGTTGTTTTTCTTTAATAGAAAAATAATTATATAATTTATCTAAAAGTAGAATATGAAAAACAGCACCAGCAGTTATTTTTAATCAAACACCGCCCAGTTGATGTTAGTTCAGAAATAGAAAGATATGGTATTCTAAAATATATTAGAAATATTAAAATTGGGTTATGGTGATGGGCAGAATTTAAATATTAATCGAGATGCTCTTTTGCAATTGTGAGTTTTAAGAGCAATAAAATATAGGAAATATAGTTGAATATAATTGAAAGAAATAATTATTTTACTTTAAATAGAGAATTCTGTGCGAAATGAAGAAAAGAAAGGATTAATGCTTATATATGATAATGATCATGAAAAATGGTATATTATGGCAAGTCAAGTTTTTCTTCCATTTATGATTGCTGGATTTGGTATGGTTGCTGCTGGACTTGTACTTGATCGTGTCAAGGTATTTACTGAAATATTGAATATGATTATGCAATATAAAAAATCAAATAAATTGAATTCATTATATAGAGAATTTGATAATGATGATTGATACAGTATTCAAAAATATGGAAATAATTATATTAATATAATTTGTCTGAATGAATAATTTCTTTCTGTGATACTTAATATGTGTAAACAAGAACATACTAGTATTTGATGTTAATTAAAAAGGATGAAGAATGTGCAAGGAGACACGTATCACATTCTATGAATACATGTCACTTGAAAAAACATTTTAATTAGGATTTATAATATGTAAAGAAATCTTAATAGATATAGATATTTACTAAAGAAGTTCTTTTAGTAATTTAAATGATCAGAAGCCATATAGTAGGACTCATGAAGCTTAAAATGAAAAAATTCTTTATAAAATTGAATATTTTGATCTAAATTATTCATTTCAATGGCAGCACTAAAATTTGTATGTTTAGGAATTGAATATATTCAAAGAAATAACGGAAATTTATATACTTGTTCCATCTTTACTTGGTTTAAAAGGTAATTTAGAAATGACATTAGCATCTCGTCTATCTACCCAAGTATGCTTATGGATATATAATTTCGTAAAATTTTTTTTTTAAATTTGTTTAAACATTAGGCAAATATTGGAAATATGGATAAGAAGAAGGAACTTAAAAGTCTGATTATTGGAAATATAGCTTTAATACAATTACAAGCTATTGTTGTTGGTTTTCTTGCTTCTATTGTATCACTGGCTATGGGTTGGGTACCACAAGGTCGTTTTAATATTCAACATGCTCTTGTTCTATGTAGTAGTAGTGTTTTAACAGCATCACTTACTTCATTAGCATTAGGTAAATAGAAATCATTGTAATTCATTCTAAAAACTATGGAAAAATTATTGATTATTTAGCCACAATTATGATCATAGTTATTGTCTTATCTCATAAATGTAAAATAAATCCAGATAATATCGCTACGCCGATAGCTGCATCGCTTGGTGATCTGACAACTCTTGCCATTTTAGCTGGTACTGGTGGTTTTTTATTTCGAATTATTGGTATATAAAATTTTGTAATATTTTATATTCATATTCTTTATTTGAATATACTTAGATAATTATGTATGGTTACCAATAATAATAACAATTTTCTTTTTAATTTTAATACCAATTTGGATTCTGATTTCTGCTCGAAATGAATATGTTAACGATGTACTTATCTATGGATGGTAATTGAGAACATTCATATAAAAACTTTTATTAAAAAATGAATCCTTTAGGTCTCCAATAATAGCTGCAATGTTTATTTCAAGGTGAGTTTTTATAATTATGTAATAATTGTTTATTACAGTTTGATTTAGTGCGGGTGGTTTAATACTTGATTTTGCTGTTCAAAAACTTCCGGGTGTAACTCTTTTTCAACCTGTAGTAAATGGTAAAGAATAGATTTTTTTTTATTAAAAAAAAATAATTTATTTATTAATAGGTGTTGGTGGTAATCTTGTAGCGATACAAGCTAGTCGACTTTCTACTGCACTTCATCGAGAAGGCAAACCAGGAGAGTTTAGAAATCAAGAAGAATATTATGATTCGACAATTTGTCCAAATCCAACTAAAGTTTTTTGTTCAAAACGTATGAATATATCGTTGTATTTTATGAAATAATTTCGATACATTTATAAATTTTTTCAGACAATGCTTCATCAACAACACGTGTTTTATTATTTATGGTTATACCAGGTCATTTAACATTTGTTTTTATTATTTGGCGATTAGCAGCTGATCATATTCAACTTTCATTTCTTTTTATTTGTCTCTATCTCATAGCAGCATTTATTCAAGTAAAAATTTTGTATATTAATAAAATAAAATTTATTTCTATTTTTTTTCAATAGGTAGCTATTCTTCTCTATATTGCTCAATGGATGGTAGCTTTTGTTTGGCGTTTACAACAAGATCCAGACAATGTATGCATACCTTATTTAACATCTATTGGAGATCTTCTTGGTACTGCTTTGTTGACATGTGTTTTTTTACTCCTTCTCTAAACAGTTTATTTGTACAGATGCAAGAATGAAATTAATTCTTGTTATTCGTTTATTTTTATGGATTTTGATGAATTATATTTATTTACATATTTATTATAAATTTTATTAAGGATATTGGAATGAATAAAAAGGGATATTGGTGTTTGTTTTATTGAATTCATTTTAACATATATGACATGATAGTTTGTTTCCAGAGATGAATATCGTTAAAAAACAAGTTTAAGTTTTGTGATCTACAAAAAAGAATTAATTCAAACTTCTCTAATATTTTCAAAACCTTGAACAGATTAATGCATAGATAATTTTTAAAGTATTTTCTAGCAATTGAATCTTTAATCATCATAAGAAAATGAAAAAAACTAATCATTAAAAAAGCTACATTTTCTATGGATTCCGACTATAAATTCGTTGTTGTTCATATAATAGAATATGAATTATGACCTATAAAATTGACTGTGAAGCATCATTATGATGAAATGTACATATACGAATGTTTAATATTAACATTCAATCCATTATTTATTCGTATAATCATGTGTACATATAATGATGGTAATCGTTAGTCATAGTAGTAACAATACCAATAGTAAATATTCAATCATAATATATTTGTGAATCAAAGAAAGAAAAAATGCTGAAAGGAATATTTTCTTGTTATATTGTTCGAGTTAAAATAAAGATGGTAATAAAAACTGATGCATTTATATATAACGACGAGAAAAAAATGATCTTTACATTGTATTATTCACTTATATGAAGTAAAGAAACTTTTAAACGAATGATAATACGCGATATTTCACAGATTCTATCTTCATTAACTAGAGACATATCCTTTTTGATTGTTTAGAATTTTCTTAAGTTTTCGATACTATCTGACGAGTTAGACAATGTTTATACGTAAAATGGAAAATAAAATAACGAAACTCTAGTCATCTACTCAAATTGTATTATTTGAGATTCAAGAATGATGTTAAAGGTATTTGTGTTCTTAAAATAAAACTTTAATAGTGAGTAAATACTAACAACTGAACTAGAAGCACCAAAATGAGGAAAAAATGTATTTAAGAGCAAGAGGAAGAGAAAAAGAAAGAACCCAATTTATTTGCTATGTGTAAAGAGGAAAAGGAACAGGAAGACCAATGAATAGAGGACAAATACATTGAACAAAAGCACGTTTATGGGACCATAATGTCATCTATTGACGCTAACTAATTTGAATAAAACATGCTAGAATGCAAAAAACATAATTGTCTAGATAGAGACAATAAAAAACATTGCACATATATTCTCATTACAAAGGTTCTAGCAGCTAAAGAGACTTAAAAACTAGTATTCATATTCATAATAAAGAAACGCATTTTCAACAAAAATGACTTCTTGAAATCTGAGAATGTTCATAATAAGGTATCGATGATAGAAAACTATTTACCAATAGAAGTTTTACAGTGTAAAATGTGTGTTGAAAAGGCACTTAAATGTAACTGCACAGTCTCATTCACCGTATCGCAAAGCATTAAAATGGTTAATATATGTGAAAAAGATAATCTTTAATCTATAATAAGTCTCTTTTCTAATGTTTACTTCACTGACTTGTTCTCATAGAAGACATTACAGACATAATGAATACGAATTTGACATTGATTCAGTCGTTTACAATACAACATTATGTAAAAGTCTCTGGAAGCATCTAAGTAATTGATAATACTGATACAAAATTATCACGTTAGATGCCACTAATATTGTCAATCAGTTAATTGATGATATAAATACTTATGATTATAACGAAAATAAACCAGATCAAGAAGGAATATATGAACGCTTGTAGTCATGTACTTTTATGTCATTATTTTATTCATATTTTTGAGAATTACATATTAATTTGTAAAATAAGAGAAATCTATTATTTTTTGCACAGAATCATTTTTTTTTTTCTTTCTACTCTTTAATTCGATCATGACTTATTTCACTATGTATGTAATACTAATTCTCGCATGTATAATACAGTTATAAGTATTCGAAATGAATTACATATCAAAAGTGGAGGTAGTCGAAATTAATTAATTCATTCAATTATTATAACGATACATGCAATTTCATGTGCTTGTATCGTTACAACTCTTCAAAAAAAAAAGATGGCTTATTGAATCTTCAAGGTTTCTAAACTTCAGTAATATTTTCTGAACCTTTTAAATTTTTAGTCAAAAAGTCTAGATTTTAAAAAAGTTTTAGCCAGAACTCATAATGTTTAGTATGTCGTTTTTTTTTTAGAAAGTGCCGAATATTTAATGCAAGGAAGTTTTACGAAAGAATATTGTTTTGAAGAATCTTTTTTAGGATGCTGCTATTAGATGCCGCCTAGGTCTCTTAAAATAATTGTGGTTGAAAATAGATTTGACGAAAAAATGAAACAATTTTTTATTTTTTATTAATAATGGCACAGTTCTACAATTAATGCGTCATCATATCCAAATGTATTCCTATAGAATCTTTCTTAGTTTCTAACGATAGATTTTGCACTTGAAAAGCAGTTCAAGGCCATAGCATTATATCTTCTGTCCTGTCCAATTCTAAATAAAAAAGATTTTAGGTGATTACAAACTTGAAACCCTTTCTAGTTCCGTGGGAAAAAGATGTTGCATCAAACCAATTTTGAACAACTTCACACAAGCTTTCGTACAAAAGATTTTGTGCTAAATCTTTTCAGCAAATTGAAACAAGAATTTCACATATAATGATTTGTACTAACCCATTTTTCACTCCCCGTTGAACTATTAATTTATATTGAAATAAAATCTATTTATGAAATTACTTGTTAAGTTAATCTAAAGAAAGATGACAAATTAGTTTCTTTATAAAATAAAACTGACTCATGACTTTTATATAGAAATCAATCTATAATGGACAACAGATTTATTTAATCTATACAGTTAAACTTAAGAACTTGTCGCTTTTGACAATCTATAATATATGTCTAACTGGAATGAAACGCACATAGTTTTTTTTTATAAACAAAAGTTTTCTGTTCAAATGGTTCAATCTAGTTTATGAAGCCCAGTAAAAACAACTGGATTCCGCACTGAATTTCCTGAAAAATCGACCTTTTTCATAAGATTACTTGATGAATATTTATTTTAGACATTGATTGCGTAAAATTCGAAATATTTCGAGCCACGGCAAAAAGTTAGAGTAACAACCAGTAGTCATCGTATTCGACAATGTTAGCAACTAAAAGTATAATTTAATTATTAATTTAATCAATTCTTTATTTCCAAAAATTCTCACTCATTAAGTTGTGTTTAGCTGCTGAAATGAACGTCAAAAATGTAACAAAAGATATATGACGACTGTTATTCGTATGTAAACCGGAATTTTTAGCACGCGAACATCTATCATGAAAAACTATACCGTAAGAGTCTTAGTGTGAGTCTGGGAGCCGATGAGAATAGGTGAGGTAATAAACGTGGATGTGGGTGTAGGCATTGTTGTGAGTGAAGTCGTGGATGGGATTTGGGCGAGGGGAAAGACTATTTGGACATTCGGATTTATTCTCATCCATTCGAATCCCTGCGAAGGAGTTTTTTCCCCTTATTACATAGTCTTTAAAAAAGTATGGATATTTACGAAGTAATGCTTTATATTAAATGGTTATTTTTCATGATATATTCAAAATAAATAAATGCCTGAATCCTATTTAAATAGCTATGATTATTGTATTACATAGTGCTTGATGTTAAATTGCTATTCATCAAAATATATTCAAAATAAAAGAATAACTGAATCCTATTGAAATAGTTACATGTATTTATAAAGTAAGGTCGAATATGTTTAAATAATATTTGCTATTAAATAACACATTCAAACCGAATATATAGCTGACTCTTATTGAAACAGGTATGAATATTTAATAACTAATGCTAAATGTCTATATATATCGTGTGTCCCAAAAGCTCCTTCCCAAAAGTGTTGTCGTATATCTTTGTTCTTTCATTTAACTTTATCGACAAATTTTTTTTAAATTAAAGGTAAAGATATCGAGTTTTTATTTATCCGACCCACTTTCTACACTAGCCAGTCAAAGTATCACTTTTGATCGAAATAGAAAAATTTTGCTTTTTTTTGAAAAGCAATTAATTGGGAAATGGACTAAGTTCGTTTCTTTGATGTTTTCATATGGGTAGATAGAGCGTGTTGAGTTCTACAAAAATATCTATATTGAAAGATTTTTAAATCGTTTTTTTGATACAGATTTTACAGAAAACTGCCCCAGAAGGTCGAAATAACTAAAGAAAAAAACGGATGCATAATATTTTTCTGAATATACAAAAAAAGCAAACTCTTGTGTTTCGTTTAAAAGTGATACTTTGACTAGCTGCTAGTGTAGAAAGTGGGTCGGATAAATAAAAACTCGATATCTTTACCTTTAATTTAAAAAAAAATTTCAATAAAGTTAAATACAAAAGCAAAGATATACGATAAAATTTTTGGGGAGGAACTTTTGGGCACACAGCAGTACTTGATTTTAGACAGAGATTCATTTAGACATCTTCATACTACTTCAGCAGTGTAGAAGTTGTTAATTCATTTCGTGTTTTAAACTCATCTTCGACTTTTGAACTTTCAAAATTTTATAACTCAAGTATTCGAGGTTTCAACTTTTCACCTATTACTGCATGATAGATAAAGGATGCTACTGTAGGATGCTGTCTGCAGGAAGCTAGAAGTAATTCATAGAGTTAGGATCTTGCTTGCAGGACGCTGCAACAATCTATAGGTAGTGGTTTCCTGGCACTCTCAGACACACTGACGCCTGCAATTTAAACTTTTGTGGCACCCTCACGCAGCGCAATGCCTTCTGATCATGCATTCATGGCATCTCATTATGTATATTTCTTCTAGCATCCTGCAGTTAGCGTCCTTAATCTACCATGTAGTAATAGTCGAATAGTTGAAAACTCGAAGAAGAAATTTGAAACTCGAAACAGCTCTTCGCGTTTTACATGTATGTTGTTTTAAAGACTGTAAGATTTAGTTCGACAAGTAAATGATTGTGGAAACTTGCTTTGTCAAATTCTACTCTGCGTGTTAATATGTGAAATGGATAAGTTCTATTGAAAATGTGTAATTATTTCTTAGTTCCCTAGTTCCTCTGCCTTGGTAAAAATGAAGGGTTGTTTTCTTCTTCAAAATTCAATTTGAATTTAAAGAAATCATAGACTCATTAAAGCACTTATTTGGTATATCCAACAGCTATTGATGTTATCTAAGTGCTTCCGTTTTTGCTTTGTTTCTAACAAAGTAGTGACTCACTATTAGTCATTGACCATACCGTTATGGATTGTAGATCTTTGAATCTTTTCTCCTTTTTCCATCCCTATTCATTTGTTTATTTTTCTTTGCAGGATCGATTCATTCTCTTTATTAACATTTGAGACGTTTGAGTACTGGATAGAGCCATCATCATGAATTCACAATTGTATAAATCAAACCAAAATGTCGGTCGAATGTGGTGGAATCTTCGTAGAACATCTTCAAGGCGTGCAATTTATTGTGTTTCTTTCTCTGCAATCATATTGATTGGTCTTGTCTTTATTTTCCGTAGTTTATCTCAAATCGGGTGTTATCAACACTTATTGAAAACATCTATGCTAGCGTCAGTTGATTCGAACCATTCATTGGCATCAAATCTTGGGAAAATTTCTCGAACATCACTACATTTAGATGTAACAACAGAAGATTTCAAACTTTATAATACATTACAAAATAGAGCTAAAAATCGCAGTAATCGGTACTATTTAAATGACTTTGAATATTTTCAAATGATTCGAGAAGAGTTTCCACAAACTGAATCTGCTGCAAAAGTTGGACGTGCTACAAGTTTTGTTCCTATGCCAATAGCATTAGAACCAAAAGATGTCTTGTTTATTGTGATGGGCAGTATAAAATATGTTCGTAAGGCCAGACTTCTCACAGAAACATGGTTACAATGGTCTCAAGGCAACTTTTTCATCTTTGCTGATGCTGCCAATATAAGTGTTCCTCTCACGACTTTGCCTCAACTTGAAGGTAAACCGACAAGAGAAAACGCACAACATCGACAGTTGTTGGGATCACAGTGGCTCATTAGCAATAAGTCTGATTTAATTAAAAGGACAAAATGGATTGTATTTGCAGATGATGATACATGGATTAATGTACCTGCTCTTTTTTCCTATCTTCAACTCTTTGATTATCGCATGCTATTGACGATTGGCTATGTTTGGGATAACATTTGGGTGTCAGGATGGTCGTACCTCTCTGGAGGTGGCGGCATTGTCTTTTCTCAGTCTGCATTCCTATCAATCATGCCTGCAATTTATACGAAAAAATGTCCTTTCAAAGGCTATAATGATGTGACATTGATGTACTGCCAGAAACAAAAAGGAATAACTAAGATTCATTCGGATCGATTCTATTATCACAATATACCTGCTCTTGAATTATATCGTCAACTCATGCCTGTCTCTTATGTTAGTAAAGTGAGTTTTCACTATGTTAAAAACGCTGCCATTGTTAGAAGAATGACTTGTGATGTTGCTGTTTATTGGAAATGGCCAATAGAAGGATGTAATAACGTCAGGCGCGATGACATGCCTAACTTTCCTATTAAACAGCTGAATATTGCTAACAAGTCAAGCAAAAATAAACGTGAAATGTTCATTTAATATGGTAGAATAAATATATTACGTTGATCAACAAAAAAGTGATGATACTTCGATAGACAGGATTTATACTAGTTATCAAAGAGTTAAGTTCTACAAACTAGAGCATATTAAATTACAAGGTTTTTATAGGTTACTTTAAAGGTTGCTGATATCATAATCTATCAACCTATAGCAGACACAATTCTATCAGCGTATTTCGAATATGTTGACAAGTCAAGAAAATAATCCGAATTCGGTCATATTATTTACAAATACTTCTAATCAAAATAGCAATAATTTCGTCATTTGTTTCTTGAAAATTCAATACAAACACACATCAATAGAGTGGGTTCTGTATATATATATTTTTTTTCTTACCCAAAATAAACCATATATTTTATTTTTTCGATTATTTCTCCTATTATTGTTGTTTCGTCTCATACTTATACTATTTATACATATTTGATTATTTTACTTATTCTCAAAGTTTCAGCCCTTTGAAGTGAGAGTTGACGGAAAAATTACTGGTATATCTCATATCTTTATATTCTGGTGGAAGCATGAGCTTTTATTTTATTGATTTTTAGATTCCATTTCGAATATTGGATAACAGCTAGCTATTTTTGAGATACGGCAATGGAAAAAGAAATCTGATAAAGATTATTCTTGAAACCTATCGCTACGTACTAGTAAAAAATATCATATGTATTTAAACATTTGATAATGACAGTACTATTGAATATATTGGACAATGTGTTTCTTCAAAAATCGCAATAACATACTTACAAAGTATTAAACATATTCAATTATTCAGGGATGGTATTATTCAAGACTATTGTCTATCATTGGTGCGTGTGTAAGCTGCCATAGTATAATTACAATATATGAAAAACTTCAATTATTCGATCGTGACATTGCTTGAGCATTTTTATAAATATATCTATATTCAATAATTATCGTCTATTGACACAAAATATAAAAAAAATGAAATCTTTAATGATGATGCTATAAAATATTTATAGCTATAACGGGTGGATCGAAAGTTTTCGCACAAAATGTTTGCTCATGTTTTGCCCATTTGAAAATATTTCAGACGAGACAAAATCTATGGATTAGAATCAGAATTTTGTGCTCTTTCTGAATATGGACTTATAAATTTTGTATCTATTCTTGTTCAAGAGGAGGAAAGAAATTTTTGAAAGGCCCTGAAAAATTTTTTTGGATGGAAAATTTTTTCGCACTTTTTTATATTTTAACTATTGTGATTCGAAACTAAAAGTTGGAGCCTTTATAACTCTATAAGCTGATAGAGCAAGATCTGCCCTACAAAATGTACTATTTGAATTTTTTTTACCTTTAGGCAAGACATCTCAATTTTCATTTTTCCTATACCCTCATTTATGAGAAATCGATTTTTTGACCAAAAGGCGTTTTTCGCAAAAAGGAGCTCGTGACAAAATACCTATAACTTCACTTGTGTAAAAGCTACAACTTAATTCAATATCACATTTTGTAAATAAGTGTCCGCTCTACAAAATTATCGTGTTCGATAACTTTTAGCATCTTCGTAAAGGGACATATATTAGCTAGGAAAAATCTGTTTATGTATCCTCCAAATTAATTTTTAAGGTCTTTCAAAGATTTCTTCACTGCTCTTGGACAAAAATAGATACAAAATTTATAAGTCCATATTCAGAAAGAGCACAAAATTCTGGTTCGAATCCATAGATTTCGACCCGTCTGAAATATTTTCAAATGAGCAAAAAATGAGCAAACATTTTGTGCGAAAACTTTCGATCCACCCGTTATTTAGTGAACGATAAAATGTTCTTGGCTTAAAACCCTTAAGTGAATATGTATTTAAACAGTTAAATTCAAATTCAAAGGTGTACGACTACTCATCTCAACTCAGCCAGATTGATGATGGAAAATTTGAAATCGCTGATGATGATAATGATGATGACAATGATAAAACAGCAGCTGATCTTAACAATAATGATGGTTTTCCCTCAAATGATGATGAAGATGAACAAGATGATCTTTGAAATTTAATTAATAAAAAAAAAGAAGAATTTTCTGGAATGAAAGTTTTTAATATGGTGCAGCCACATATACAATATTGTTATTTTAAAGCTACAATCAATGATGATATAAAATATATACATAAACAGACTGTCTGTTGATTACTAACTGGTGAAAAAAGTAATAAAATGTCAAACGATCGATTGCTCCGAGCACAACAGATTAATAAAAAAACTTGATTATTATTTTTTCTTTATATACTAGTTTTTTCATTTATTTTTAATAAAATGAACAACGCTCTACTGACTTTCAAGTCTTGAAATAAAGAATGTGCTGTATGAGAATAAAAAAAGATAATGTACGCTTGTATCTGAATCAAAACTAATAAAAATTTTATCTAATAGTACACACGATACAAACAAAAAAAAATAGAAGTATCGAATTTTTAAAATGGATTTCAGAAAAATAGGAAATTATTTTACGAGACTTCACTTGAATCCACCTGAATCCAAGGAACTGGATTCTGCTGTTTCCCCCTTGCAGCTTTCTCACAAGTCTCATCCTTCAATCAAAGACTTGCTTGAATTGTTGCTAAGCCAATAAAAATCTCAATATTTCTTTTCTGAGTTATACATAATCTTATAAAAGTAAGAAGCATAACAGAACAATTTATTGCATGCATAACTTTAAATGATATAAGTTTCGCAGAAATAGAAAACGCCAAAAGTAAAAATGATTGAAAGAAAAAGTATCGCATGTACTATTGATGCAGCTTCAGTGCATCCATTCATCAACACTGCATTAATAATCTGCAGAAGGATCTATGTCTTGCATTTACAAATCATCAGTGAGTGTAAATCTATATTAATAATACTTTCGATATTTTTTCTTTCGACGTTTTTAGCTTTATTTCTAGGGCATTTATACATATCGTAAATTCTGTTCCATATTTCTTAAACAAGTAATGCATATACATAAAAAATTTTTAGCACTTGACAGATATTCATTTATTTGTTGACAAAAAGTCTATAGTCCAAGGAAAGTTAGACATATCAACTCAGCTACAATAGTACAGCAAGAAGTACCGAACTAATTTGTCCAACTTCCCAAATTGTCTATTTTTTGCTCATTTTGGATAGGGTGGGCTTCTATTCTGTAGGGAGGTTCACCTATTTATTCTATTTCACCCTAGCATTCAATTCATTAGAAAATGTCTGCTAAATATTTAAAGATTTAAGATCAAAATAAACTTTGTTTAATTACCAAGCTTTATTTCAACTTTCATGTTTAATGATTGGAAAAGATTGAAGACAAGCATCGCCGCCATTTTTCATTATGAAAAAACCTATGTTAAACTGCAATTAAAAGAAAAAATTTTAAAAAAAGACAAGTCTTGTTAAAAATGATTTAAAAATATTAATTAAATTGAACTATTCTTAGACTATACCCATTTCCATTGAGGATGCTTTTTATATATTTAATAATCTAAACTAATCAATGTCCTTACATGTATTCTTTCTGAGTACTTAATTTTTTGGATAATCAGCCAAGTTTCATCGGAAGTCTTGCTTAAGAATACAAATAAGACTCTGGAAAAAAAAGATTTTATCAGATCCTGAACTATTTTTCGTGTATCAATGTGAATTATTATCTTGAGTCAAAACAGATAGTTAATTATTGAATTTTTTATAATTAAAATCATAGATGTTGAATAATTAATTACAGGTAAAATACTATCATTCTTGATATTGTCTTCGATATGAAAAATATCTACAACAAAAGGACGTTGAAGATATACACTGATGCAAACAATATGAGAAATATTCTTTCCATTCATAGCATTTTGATTGTATATCAGAGAAGTAGCGTTTGTGAAGGAATCAAAGTTGATTTCTTTCGAATACATGTCAAAGAGAATGTCAAGTATGTAACTGAATTCTCAAATATATTATAATGTTAATTAAAAAAGCATAAAATTCTCAATTCGTTTGTCGTAGATTTGAAAGGATAGATAGACTTTAGTGCTAGAAAATGATAATAGATTATTTACTATTCTCATAATGATTGTAAATTTGTATATATACTAGCTTATCTAAATATAGAAAAAATTTGTTTACTAACTTATATTTATAATGTATGATAGAATATGACTTTATAATGACAACAACAAATGTAATTAATTTTAAATATTAATTGATATATGAGCGAACATCAGTTAAATCTTAGTGACATTCATTGTAAGAGTTTAAAAGCAATCGATAAAAAAATGATGTTTTTATTATTTCGACTGTTTGTCTTATTATGTAAAAAAAAATCGAAAAATGAAAAAAAACTCAATGCTTTTACTTTGAAAAAGAGAATACGTATTTACTTTTGAGACAACACTAATCAGTATTTTTATCGTTGTTCTTTTCAGATTTTTTGTTATTTTAGTGTAACTATGCTGTATGTGCACAAGACTATTTTATTTTATTGTTGTTCTATGTTATTTACAACTTTCAAGAAAATATTAAAAAAAAGAATATTCACAATGATAAATGAAAATAATAATTTCATAGTCATGCTATACAGTTTATATATTGAACAAGAAGAAAAAGAAAATAAATGATAAAAACAATCTACCTATATTAAAACTATGTACTTTATCACATTATAATTTATTTTCATCGTATTCATCTTTGTCTAGAATCAATATTCATTGATTTGTCATCGAAATCTATGTTTTGATAATATTAGTTTTGAAAAGTCTGAAAAAAATCAACTATAATTCATGTGATTAATGAATCAATAAACGTATCTTTTCTATTGAATATGTTCACATATCTAATATTACTATGCAATTTATACGTTATTGGAAAAAGATATCTTTTGCTCATTAAATTGAACATAATAACTATTAGTAGTTTTTATCTAAAAACGAATAAATAAAATTCAAACTTTTGTATATACGCAGACATTATGTAATATTTACCTTGAAAGTCAGACAAATCTCCCGTTTCTTTTCTGCAAAATAATCTTGCCTAAATTTCAAGAATTCTTAAGTATCTTATAATTCTTTCGAAGTTCTTATTTTATTGATTGATTAGACAAGATTGTTTTTCATATGAAATTTTAGACAGCGAATGTTGTCGGAACGATAAACTTCTTTTATCAATAAGAATCAATTTTAATAATAAGTAATTCTAGATTATTAATTTAGAAATGAATATTATACCATGCTAATTTTTGTATTTTAATACCAAGATGATACTTATTATTTATATTCGATTGACATGAATCAATTATATGACATAAAATACATAGTAAATAACACATATATAAAAAGCCTAAAACGTTCTGATTATATGTTTCTTTACGATATAGTACCACCATATAATCATTCTTCAAAAACTGATATATTGAAAGATCAATTCATGTCTACGCTTTGTGTATCTTCATAATGACAATATAAACATTATTTAGGATAAGAAACAGCTCGCAGTTTATTGTCACATCCATCGATGCAGCACAATTTCAAAAACACATAAAAAACTACAGAATGAAAAAAGAAAAAAAAATCAATCTTTTGGTGTTTGTTCGCTCTTTCATTCTCATGTCTGTGTCACCACATATATATATAAGTTCACTCATTTTTTTATTCTACACTATACATTCTTATTTGTCGATTTCAACTTTATGTATGCATATAAAAGGTAAAGCGACTGCTTTTCTTTCATAAATATATTCTTCTACGATAAAGAATTATACATAATGTATGGTTTGATGCTTTCACTTTATTAGTGTAAAATATTTTATTTTAATCATTATTTCTCTATAAAAATTTCCAATTTTTAATTCATACAATCATAACAATCAGTATCTTTTTTTTTATACAATCAGTCAAGTAAAAAGGAAGTGAGTTAAGATACTTTTATTCTATAGTTAAAAATAATAGTAGACATTCTTTTATCAATGTTTTTATCACTTATTCAATGACACTTTAAATAGATTGTGGAGAAATGCAAAATTTAAAATTCTGTTATTTTTTTTCTGTTTATGTAATGATTCATTGTCATGAGAACAATATATTTATAAAAATCTTTAGAGCACATCATAAATTTGTATATAAACCAGACGTTATTTCAATATAAATATTATTGTTATATATACATAAAATTTGAAATGGCAAAAAATTGCAACGACATTCAAGAGATATCCAGTATATGAGGCAAAACGAAATTACTGTATCAAAAGTACTGAGTAGCACCTTATTTTTAATCTTTCAAATATACAAACTGATCAAAAATCTGAAAGAAAAAGAAACATGAGTATCTCTTGAACAATTCAAACTAATTTCTATGAAATTTCTTGTATTTTACTATAGATTTTCATTTTCAACTTGACAAATATTTAATAGATATTTTTGTACATATAAATACATATTCAAATATTGAGAAAAAATCGCATGTAATTATTGAATTTACATTATAGTTCTGAAAAGATTAATGAATTAGATTATTTGTTCCATAATGACATTCTCAAACAGCAAAATTATATAAGAATTTTTTATTTTAAAACTAAGAAGCCTATATATATGATGAACTTCGTATTATTTTAGTAGTAAAATTCGCCAATTTCTGAACAATATGCCACGAAATAGATGAGATAAAGGATATAATTTATGTAAATTAGTGACATGATCAACTGTTCCGATATCATCCATCTTTTGTTTATGAAAAAAAAGAAATATTATATAATATTTTTATTTATATATTTTAGTTGCAAGTGATCATTTTGGATGCTGACTATAAATTAATTTTTTTTATAAAATAAAAATCCATATAAATCATTTGGACTGTTACAAGAGATATTCATGTTTCATGTTTGTTTAGAATTTTGAAATATCCTGTATGATATAAATTATCTTATAGAAAAAAATTTATTTGAACTTTTTTTTTATTCTCTTTCCTAGGATATTATGATAGTCATTGAATTATTTCTCGATTGTCTATATTTTTAAATGGTGTTATTGTTTAAATATTATCGATGGGACGATCCCAACGACTTTATATTTATATGTTAATTGGTTTTTTTATTTGGCTTTTAATTTTTATTAGTCAAATCTTATATTTTTCATCATTTTCTTTATATCATTTTTGTTGGTTTTCATCATGTAAAACTATCCGTTCATCATCTCAATTATCCAAAACTCAACAAAATATTAAATCATATGAAACGTCTGTTTTAATGCGTATTCATCATCAACCTCTTTTGCAACAATATGAATCTCGTCGTGTTAATTTTCTTCGTTTAGCGAAACCTACAACATTATCAAACAAATATTTAGTTTATACATGTAATCAACAATGTGGTGGTTGGGGTGATCGAACACGAAAAATAGTCGGTGCTTATTTATTATCATTAGTATTAAATCGTACATTTATTATAAATATGTCATGGCCTTGTTTAATAACACATTTATTAGAACCAAATTTTATTCAATGGAATAAAACAATAAAAGATATATCAAAACGAACAAATCTTACAGTAAATAGTCTTACTGCATTAGATAAAGATTATCGTGATATTTTATCATGGGAAAAAATAGATATTATTTATTTTCAAGTTAAAGATTTAGGTTATTATTCATTATTATTATGGCGTGATGATTTTTATCGTATACTTCATTTACAATATGGTTTACATCGTTCAACATTATTTATTCATACTATATTTACATTAATATATGAATTATTATTTAAATTAAAATCTCATCCACAATTACATATGAATGAAATATCAAAAAAATATAAATTAAAATCACTTCATTGTGCACATATACGTATTGGAAGAAATCCATCAAATCCAAATGATATTATTTTTCCTAAACGTGAACATATGAATACAAGTGTAATCAAATTTTTAAAAAATATTTCAAAATTGAATGAAACAATATTTGTTTCAACAGATTCTGAAGAAGTACAATTATATGCAAGAAAACAATTTCATTTTCGTTTATTAACAATTGATGGTGTTATACAACATATTGATCGTTCAGGAAAAAAATTAGCTTGTGATGGATTTGAAAAAACTATATTAGATTTTTATATGATTTCAAAATGTAATGTTATGATTATGAGTAAAAGTGCTTTTAGGTTAGTTTGATTATTTTATTTTATTATTATTATTATTATTTAAAATTCTGATTTTTATAGTTTTTGGGCAAATATGCGTCGATTAAAACCTTATGAAAATTTATATTTATATTGTGATGGAATTAAGAAAATACAGGGTCCAGGTGATTATGATCGATATCCTTATGGTCAATGTTAAAAAATAAAATTTTATGATTATATGAATTTTTTTTTCTCTTAATAAAATTTTGTCATAGCGTGAATAAATAAAGGACAATTATGATTGATTACATCTATTGAGTATATATTCTATTAACATTAAAGCTATGTTTCATTGAAAAGACAATATATCATTATCAGAAACAAATGTATGATAGATGATTATAATAAAGAGAACTTTCTCATTTTTGAGAAATACTATGTTAATCAAGAGTTTTATTGTAGTGATCGTTGTTATTTTTATTTGCTATCAATACCAGACGCAACATGTGTTTTTTAGTATGTATTATATCTAGCTCGATAAGTAGGCTTCCTCATACGTATTCATATATCGTTGATCATCAACATTAGGATGTCGGTTTAATCATTCGTATGCTAGACTCATTCGGATGAGAGAAAGAGAACTGACAACAGAATTACGGCTATAAAGATCAACGACATATATATATATATATATATATATATATATAGATATAGATAGATTGTTCGCTAAAAGCAACGTCGCTATACTGAAACGACGAATAAGATAATAATGCAGAATTTCTCTGTTTTTATACTGATCATAATTTTATTCATTGATATTGGTATGTATTTTCAAAAAATTTGAAATATTTAATTGAAAAAAAAAGATTAAATTATTTTGATTTAGCATCATCGATATCTTGTTACAAATGTATATCAATTAATGGAAGTAATCCATTGTGTGAAGATGTATTTCAAGGTGATATAGAGAGTAAACCATCACTTCTTTACACTCCATGTTTAACTCTTTTACGTGGACGTGAAGGTCTCTTTCCTGCAACACATTGTATTAAGCTAGTTGCCTATTCTAAAGGTAAAAATAAATAATAATTTAATTCAAATTCTTTTAATGATAACACAAATAAAGATATTCAATTTTTTTTGTAGGATCTAATCCAATTCAATATATGTATCGAACATGTGGTAGAGATGAAGCTGATGATAATGGAATAACTCGTACTAGTCATTGCGGTTTTGTTAAACTTGCTTGGATTGATGCACATCAACGATTTCGAGGTTGTTTACATGTATGTGATAAAGATGCATGCAATCAAGCGTCTTATTCTATTGATTCAATATCGAGAGTGATATTTTATTTTTGTTTATTATTTTTCATTTTATTTGGAATTTTTATATAGAAAATGTAGATTTATGATGTCGTTGTTAATTGATGTAAATACAAAATTGATATAGAACAGACATATAAATGCTTTTAGCTATTTTTCTGTTGATAGACATATAATACAAGACGTTGTAGATGTTGAAAGGTCGAGTTTTTATTTCTATGAATGTGTAGCAATGAAAGATAAAGAACAGAACTTAAACTTACAAATATTTGAACAATTCTTATGTTAGTTATACCATTTGATTAATAGTCGTTTTTATCAGTATTTCATTGACTTAAATGTATCTGAGTTCATAATGGCATATTTATCTGACTGTTACTTTATTATTATAGTCAAAATTACGCTTTATTATTATTTTTATCATTTGAGTGATAATTAAAACAAAATTCATTATCTTTTCACTATAGCTCTCAAAAATATCGAAAAATATTATTGTATCTTCATTAGAGTCTATTACATGGTGAATAAGTATTGCAAACGATATTTATTTCTATCAATAAATCAATCTCTTTGTGCAGTACAAATAAAATAAACACTTTCTTAATGAATTTCTACTAGAACTTAGATCTCTGAAACTGAGATAAAAGAAAAAAGTAATAGTTTGAAAAATTATTATTTCTTATACACTAAATATATTTCAAACATTTTTCAATATAACTATTAGTTTTCTTTGGATCATATTTTCTGATACTTACTAATATTTAAATTGATTTATATGTAAAACTTTTAGTATAAAATATGTCTAAATGTGTCAAAAAGAATAATGTAAATTGATAAAGGTTTTTATTTATTATATAGACAAGCTACATTTGATTATACTTCTGTTGACTAAAATTTTAATTTGATTGTTATATGATCATTTATCTTAATCTTTTGCATCATCACGTCTGATCTCTTTTTTTTTTATAAAAATAGAATTAACAATGGAAAATAGAGGAAAACATTGCATGCTAATGTATATTCTATTTGTGTTTTATCATATATTGGATGTTCATATAAATTTCATACAAATAAATAGAAAATTTTCGTTTAAAGAAATTATAAAAAATTTTAAATATACAGGAAAACACATATCTTATGTATATCCTTTGTTTCGGCTTTAAGAATAATTTCGTCTACTTGTATAATTATTTTATCTCTAACTGCTGACTCTAGACAACACTTAAGGCTTTTATTATTCATTATGTCAATGAGTAAACAATAGATAACGTGTTCTTTATTTGTTTTGAAAGTTTTTGATTTTTATTTTGACCTCAATCTCATAATGTTTATGACTCATATCTGATTGCTGTCAGATACGACAAATTGCAATCACTTGTTTCTTGTCTGCTACTATGATATAAATTTTTTATCATCTTGATTAATTATTCTCTAATCTCAAACAAAGAAAGTGAATTTTATGAAATGCAATATTTATAGATCAGATATATATTACTGAAAAAAATAGCTCTAAATCTTAGTTACAAGTTTGATCATATATTGATTTGTTTCAATAATCGAAGCTTTCTTTTCTGATTTAATATAATTTATTTATATACAATAATATAAATCATTTTCTAAAAGTTTTAATTAAATATAATAATTCTTGTCGTTATAAAAATTTGAAAAATAATTTAAATTTTTAATTAGGAGAGTATATTCAACTAATATTCATAATTGTAGATTCGAATTGTATTTATAAACATATAGTAAGAAAACTATGGCAAAAGAAAATGTATATATTATATTACTTGTAACATATACATAGGACACTGCAGAGATTTTTCACTCTCTTCTTCTAATAGGCTCAGTTTGATATCAAGTATTCTCTTATAATTCTTAGACATATTTAGGATTATGTGCAAAATTTCAGACTTCTAAGTCTTGTGTTTCTTTTATTTGAGGTATACGCAACATGCTAACGAATGACTAATATTGAATGAGAGAACCTCGCATTTTATATTTCGACCTCTAAATATATTTCATTTAAAAAAACAAAATTTCCCAAGAGATGCAGCGTAATAAACTCTACAATTTAGAAAGAACAGATTATTTAGTTACGTACTTTTTGTTTTCAAAAAAAAGCAAAATTCTCTAAAGTACTTTTCACAGTACCGTCGAAACTTGGTTATTTTGAAGTAAATAGCAATGAAATGTTTATAAGAATCACAATATGAAATGCAAAGATCTATCATTTATTTTAAATTATCCGTTATGTAGCGTATAGAAAATAGCATGGCACTAACGTAAAAGAAATGATGGACAAGAGCAAAGGATAAAACTTATAAGTCTGAAATTTTTTTCATAATTCTAAATATATCTAAGGATTACAAAGAAATCCTTCACCCCAAACTGAGTTTTTTAAAAGAAGCGGGCGAAAAAACTTTTGTAATGCCCTATGTAGAAAAAGTATTTTTATTATTTCATAATCTCAATAATGACCATGTTTATATGATGAATATATATTTTTAATTTCTATTAAGATTGTTGTTTTCACCACCAATAATATAACAAAAAAATGTCGCTTGATGGATCGTTTTTGATCCACGTATAGAAACCATATTCAGACTAAAGCATCTTCACCAAGATATAGAGACAAAGTATTTATTCTTTCATGAATAGATAGCTTATTACATCCTCTACACAATGCTTAAGAAATCTTTTTAAATCTCACTAACTCGATACTTTGTTCTTTCGAAACATTATTTTTACTCAGACATAAAAATCCATCCATTCAAGAGATAAAGAGTTAAATAATAAAATTGTTTTTTTTATTTATTAACTATTAACGATTAAAACTTCTTAAAATAACAACTGATCTCCATCCTCAAGATATCGCTATTCTAAAGTGATAATCACAATAATACATGTGGTAGTTATACAGAAATGCAGTTTGTGACGTATAGTATTATATATATATTATAAAATTTGATAATTATCAAATATTAAGTATATCCTTGAGAAAAGATATCTTATATATATATATATATATATAATTATATTCGTCATTGAGGAATTGCAGTGTATATATAACTTTTTCTATCTATAATCGATTACATAGTTATTGCTTTTGTCAAAAAGATCTGTTTCTCAAAAATCTCGATTAATTGAGAAATGTACGATCATAACTATTTATTTGGAATAAGAAATATAAATCGATATTTTGTGTGCTATAATTTTTAAGTAGAATGATCTAGACGCTGACTATCTCAATTTATAAACATGCATCTTTGTATATAGTATATTAGTAATTATATATTTTTATTAATGAATAAAAACAAATTTTTGTTTGCCTAATTTAATTGAAATTTGAATAGAAAGTTTGGCATAATTGAATTAGTGAAAGTAATAAAACCTAAATAATGACATATGATAAGATGAATATGTAATATCCATTTTAGAATTACATGATCGTGACTACTTTTTTGAATAAATTTCTATTGACTAACATTAATGAACTTGGCATTGAGCCGTTGGAAAGAATGAGTGTCATAAGACTTATATTCTATATAACATTTATCAAACTCAAAGACGTGACCATACCTGTTTTTATACACTTATTTTTTTCGTCGGTTATTTGCATAAATTCTCACGATATCTTAATCTCAAAAAACACCAAGCTTTAGCTTGTCTTACTTTGTAGATTCTGTAAAATTATCACACTTTATAAAAAAATATCTTTGAACCTAATAAATATTATCTATATAGTTGTTTCGAAGCGCAATGGCATTAAGCGATGGAATGTTATTTAAATAATGAGGGCAATAATTTAACTTTGAAATAGATATTAATCTTTAGTATCGTAATTATTTCGAATGCTATGTCAATGATAAAAAATAAATGCAAGAATGTTATAAGTATCTGTTAATATCTATAGAAATTTCTTACTTTAAATACTCGAGTAAAATATATTTATTAGTTATCCATTTTTTTCAAAGCTATGCTGTTTCATACAAATGAAGTTGAAACAATAATCAATATACTAGAAAATATATCCCGATTCATGAAATAAAAAAGATCTATTTTACAAGTGGACATAGTTTACATTGTTTTAATCGTATCTTTACACGCTTTTCTCCGATTGATACTTGATTATTGAAGATAATTTTCATGATGAGCTCAAATATTTCCTACCATCATCTTCATTTCAACAACTTGTCCAATTAAAACGGACTATGCTTGACCAAAGTTAAGCGATATTGCTTAACTACAAGGCGATCAAACTTATGCATTCAAAAGTTTTCTTTTATAGATTTTTGAATATGCTCGATTGATGTACATCACTTGATTTTACTAACGACAAGAATACATATAGTAGTCGTCAGCTAAAATCAAACATTTTCTGCATGAAAATGATAGGAAAAGGGCTCTATTACCTTTCATCATATTTTAAAGACTATTTTATCATTGAGAAAAACGGAAATAATAGTAGTTTTATTGAAGATTGAACTACAGTTTGACATCAATGGATTGCCTTCTATCGTTAACAAATCTAGAGAGAAGTGATGTTTTTTAAGAAGTTAAAAAAAGTCGACGTGTACGTTATCACGACTCTTCACCCCTTCTAGAATTATTACTATTCATCCAGAGGAAATGAAAGTTTCAATAAAACTAGGACTCTCAAGTCTCTCGTTAAAGTGTAAGTTTTAATCATTTAACACATTATATTATGAAGTTATGATAATCCATGCTCAAAAATAGATGAGTGCATTGTCTATACACAGGCTGTCAAATGTTTTAAGAAAAACTCATTCCACACATTTGTACCATCAAACTTTGGAAAATGTGATTAGTACTGCTTGAATCTCATACAGTTCATTATCCTTTTTATTGATTTTCTACACTTGGATCGCCACCATTTGCAAGAGTGACACTTTTCTAAATGCATTAAAAACGAAACTTCATATCAATTCATTACTTTAGAATTTCAAAATAAAACAATATTTTATTAAAATATGTTATTAGAATTTCTAAACTAGAATATACATTAATAATAGTGAAACCAATCCCAATTAACAAGATATTGAGAGAGCATGAATATTGTACGACGATCTCGTTATGTCAATTTTCTTCTTTAATGCTGCATTTCAACAATTTCAGCATTATTACTATTATTATTAATATTATTATCATTATCAGCATCATCCAATGAGGGTAATTCTACGCGTAATACCAAGTGATTAGCATATTTATATTCGTGATTTTGTCGGTGAAGATAATGAATATGTTTTAAATATTCTTTACTTTTGTGTATTGCTCCTGGATGGTCTTCCTTTGCTCGTGAATGATAATATTCAAGTATGGAGCCATTTTTACGTGGTATAGTAGTACGAAATTCAGGTATTTGATCAATGAGATATTCAACAAATGTTCGACAATTATTTCCTAATACATTATAATGTGGATGTTCTTGTACATATTTCTTTGCTGTTTCAATAAGATCTGGTAACGCTGTTGGGGAGGATGCTACACCAATTAATTTAACGTTATATGTTGTCTTAGGTAGGTCATCTATGTCTTTAATAATTAAGTTCATACTTTTACGAATATTTTTCGAGGGATTACCAACGTCAATTTCAATCATTATCAAAGGATGTTCATCAGTAGATGCTGCTAAAAATGTATGACTGGCACGACTATCTCCCCATAAACAATGTTCAATTCGATGTCCTATTGAACCAATTCGATCTTCCATTGCACGCCAACCAAGAAATAAATGCATGGTACGATCGTATGACGTGTTGAGAAAGACGTGAAAAATAAGGCCATATATTTTATCTGCACTTTGCTTTTTTATATAGGCATAGACGCATGACTCAATGTCAATACGTCATATACACGTGTGCGTATGAAAAAAATAACGTCATATTTTGATACACTTCAATCGTGATTTATGTATATACGAATATTTGTCTCTCGATAAAGTCTATTACAATATACACCTACGAAAAACCAAAATAGGAAAAAAAATAAAAAGCAAGAGTAATAGAACAAAGTACAGTTAAGTCAATGTATATAATAAAATCTGCAATAAATTACAGTAACAGACATGCGCATGTATTTGTTAAGAAAATTAATAAAGGACCTGCAGAACTCGTTTTTTTTTGTTGAACAAAACATTTACATAATGATATTATAATACCAATCAGAAATATAATATAGGAATTTTAATAGTGTCTAATTGTGTTGTATGAGATCTTTTTAATGGTGTGAATGAAACTGGAGTTGAAAGGTAAATATTATTATGACATTTAATCACTTAATATTTACTTGATAAATAAATATAAATGTTAATAGATATGTCAATAAACAATTCAATAAAAAAAATAGATCAAAAATATTTTTATTAGCTTTTTCAAAGACTAAAGATAATTAAAAGACAATCAATAAATACATAAGTTGATTGAATGTATAAATTATTTATAAGAAGTAGTTATAGATACCATGAATTAGTAAAAGAAAGTAACATTGATTGAATTAAGCATTTTTGAAAAAAAAGCTTTGGAAGAAATTTGTATCTATCTGATGAGAATACTTACGCCTAACTAAAAGTTCGTGCAACATTGAATAAAAATGTAAAGATAGGGTGATATTTTTAATTTTATTTTATCAAATTTTGAGGATAATTGCCAGTATAAGTTATACTCAGTTCGATCCTTTCGATACAATTTGCTAAAAGTTTTCTGACGCTATTTTCAAAAAAAATTTTAGATACCTTGAAAATCGCATAAGCTAATCATATTTCATTTATTTGATCAGTTAAATTACGTTCGATAGAATTAGTTAGCTAAAAATTACATAGTATCAGGCATGGTGAATGCGATGGATATGACATTATATTGATATCTTCTTCTGTCATATAATTAACAATATTGGATGTGTATAAAGTCAACAATGGTCGTCAAAAGATTTGGTGCATTTTAAAACTGATACATCTGTTTGTTCCCATATTGCATTAACAAAAGGTTTCGGTCCATTTTCAGTACAATACTTGTGACCTAGAGTATTGCCTTTATCTAGACTATGTATAAAAACAAAGACCATTTGGTTAAAAGAACATACCAAATAATGTTTTGCTTAAAATTCGCCTTCATGAACGATAGCCTTTGACAATTCATCTTCAATAAGCCAACTAGCATCAGATGACCTATAACTAACCTATATAGAATAAATTCCTATTCTATCACTAGTAATACTAGAACGTAACTAACATGATCAGACAAAATTTTTCTAAATTTTTAAAACAAATAATATATGATTAGTTTATGCGGTCTCCAAGATATCTAAAAATTTTTTCGAAAATGGCTTTAAAAAGACTTTTAACAAATTGTATTGAAAGGATCGAACTGATTATAACTAATACTGGCAACTATCCTCAACATTTGATAAAATAAAATTAAAAATATCACCTTATCTTTACATTTTTATTTAACGTTGCACGAACTTTTGATTAGACCTAAGTATCATTCCCTTGGATTTTCATGTAGCCTCTTTGCTGATCGACTTCTAAGCTTCTTTCAACAAATCAATGAATATTTTTACAAGACTGAATTGAAAATTACTGTAACATTGTAAAAGATACTCATACAATAAAGATTTATGTTCGTATCGTCTAACATTAAAAAATTGAAATCAAAAACAGAGGCCTGTAGGGTACGACATTTTATTATTGATAACATTCTGTGTAAAAGCTTTGATAATCTGATTCTACCCTACCTTGTCCTATCAGAGTAGGACATTCATCAGGAAGTCACCTACTATGATGTATAGAAACAAAGTAAATTTCATGTATTGGAAGTACTAAACCAAGTAGATGACCGTAGATTGAGTCGAACTGTTTATTCCATTACAGATTTATCATCAATATATTTTATCAACATTTTTAGAGATGAACAATAAAGAACTTCGTACGAACAATAGCATGTACATTTCAGTTTATTTATTGGTCGAAAGAAAACAGTTTGTAATTTTTACTTATCAATGATGAATGTCACTAACTGATACATTCCGTTTGAGCGTACGTTTTGCTCATAAATAGGACTCATAACGTAGGTAAAAATATTAAGAGGAGATATTTCATTGATGTTTTATTGCAGAAAAACAAGATTCTCGATGTTAACGTTTTTTTTTCTAAACTCGTCTCATATACTGTTACTTGTTATAGAAATATGAGTTACATCTGAGTTGTTCACCAAGGTATGTACAATTCAAGCGAAGGATATACAAAACTGAAATGTTTTTATTAAGAAAATGAAGAGAGATTTATAACTCATCAATTTAGATATTATTCATATTTCTACAGCAAGCAATAATGTATTAATCGAGTCCGGAAAAAAGTTCATTACATGAAACTGCTCTTTGACTAAAACAAGAAAATAGGAAAAATTAATATAAACACTGTACTATCATATCCAACAAAGTATGGATGGAATGAATCCGTTTAGAGTTTTATATATACTATGGGCAAAATCTGAACTTAGTGATGTGCATCAAGTAGAACATTTTCTTGTTAGACATAACATATCTTTTATTTATTGCTATAGCTCTAAAGTAGAATATATATATATATATATCAAAAATTTATCACTTTCAGTATGGTAAATTTTCACATTTGAAACATGGTTCAATGACTTTATTCTGAATCGTTTATTGTGATATTTTCAACTATTTTTTTAATAACTATTAAATAAACAATTACAATAATAATTAAAACAAAGTTCTAATTTTATTTTTCTCTTATAGAACTAATCTAAAATATAAAAAATAATTGCGTTTCTTATTATAAATGAATCAAAAGAAAAAGAGATGTTTATTGATATCCTTCAAAAATAAAATCAGATAAAATTCTTTTATATTCATTTGAAGAAAAGAATAAATACATAATAGACGAAACCAAGCGCTTATAGATTGATTAGAAAGATTATTTTATGTTTAGAAATTCAACTATTTTGCTACCGATATTACTTGATCGATAATTATGCTGTCAAATTCAACATTGATATCTATTATTCATACGATTATCTTCATACATTATTTAGATCATTCGTCATGGGAAAATCTCTTCTTTTACATAATCAATTAAATGATATGTATTCTATGTAAATGGATATTAATAATTGATAAGTTTTAAACATTAATTTAAAAGTTTACCTTTATACTAATAATAAAAGATTTTATAAATCGGTCGAATATTTAATGTTTCATTCCATCATTCTCTTATCAATCACAACATTGTGTATATTTATTTATTTTAATATGAACATAAAATAATGTTGATCAGCAAACCTTCTCTCGCATATACCCAACTTCTTCTAAACCTTCAAACAGAGTAGCATAGAAAAAATTTTGCACAATCATTAGAAAGTATTATTTAATCACAGAACATCAGATGGAATTCTTCCTACGAAAGAACAAAATGGAAAATATGCGAAGAATCTATAATCATTCTTTAAGAATCCGATCGTAAGTTAAAGAACGGCTCATTCAGATACTGTAGTGATAAATCTACGTGCGTTACGAAAATATTTCTTGATGAAACGGAGGCAATTATCCTTTCGCTTTCTTTTTCAACTGATTACTACTATAAACTGCAGTATGATTATAATTTCACAATACATGTCTTCAAGAAAATTTATTAAAGTCTATCAAATAGTACATATTTTTTATAATTTTTTATAGCTAAAAAATGTCTTTTAAATATATTGAAAACTCTGATATGAATTAATTAAACATACAAATAATTGTTAAATTGTTTTCTTCTTAAAATTTGGATTCAGCCTTTTTTTTTTTGCTTTTTGATAAATCAATATTTATATTACACATTATTATGATTGCCCTGTACATTATGTGGTTATCTAATAGAAGAAAAAAAGATTTTAAACAAGTAGATATTATAGCACATGATTTCTTTTATTTTATATTTAATTTCAGTATAGAATAGTAATCAATGATTTACTTATTCATCAAGAAATAACTTAAATACTCAATACAAGCTGATAGATTCAAATAATATTCCATTGGTTGATAAAATAATTTGATAAAAAAAAATTATTTTCGTTTTCATTAATGATTGGTTATCATATACCAATCGTTTCTTTTTTTTTCTTTTTCTCATCTTCTTCCTTTTTTTCTATGCAATCAATAACGAAGATAATAATGATGTTAATGCTCGAATGATTTGTGAGAGAAAGGTGAGACCGAATGATGACACCCGTCAAACGAATGAAACATAAAACAAACCTAATATATACAAACGTATACGAAGATTGCACCTATTGAATAGTGTTTGTCGGCGACACAGGAGAAAATTGAAAATGAGCAAGGAGGAGGAAGAGCATGTGTATGTACTTCTCTATCATTTAGTTAGGTAAATTTTCTTGCTTCATGTCTATTGATGATGATGTTTAATACGCGTGAAACTCACATTTCGCACTTTGTATATGAAAAAAGGCCGACCTGGACACAGTTTATTAACTATCGAATAAGACGACATTTCATTTTCAATTTTTTTCTTGATCGTGTTTCATCATTATAAACAAGAAGAGAAAAATATCTATCGCCAATCCCCATCTTTTATACATACTAGTAACGGAGAAGCCGATTTAAGCGAGAGAAAAAGGCCAAAAAACGTTAAAAAAAACCGAGCAAATTATCTGTTATCATATGCTTTAGCGTATCATCATCGTACATATTTTTTATAATAATATTAAAAACGATGCTTGCAAATTCGACTTCAATACCAACCACAAATCGAATAGCTAATTCAACTTCATCATGGTCTCATCCATCTCCACCAATGATTTATCCTTCACATCCTTTCAGTTATGAAGGTAATTGTAGAAAAAAGTTTTCTAATAAAATAATCAATAAATAGAAATCAGAATTTATGATCATCTTAAACTTGAATTACTATTTTACCCTTTTTTTTTTAATACTAATTTTAGTGATTTTTTCGAAGATTTGTTTTAATTCATTCATTTTTCTAATCGTAATTTTTTTGTTTTATAAGTGACAATATTTTAGCATATCAATTTCTCATTTATTTATAATTGTGTATTTAATTTTTTAATAGGACAAGGTCGTGTAAATCAATTGGGTGGTGTATTCATTAATGGTCGACCATTACCCAATCATCTTCGTATGAAGATTATTGATATGGCGGCACAAGGTATTCGACCTTGTGTTATTAGTCGACAGGTAATAAAATATTTCTTATTCGATGATTATTTCATTTGTTTTCATTTAATAAAGTTACGCGTTTCTCATGGTTGTGTTTCAAAAATCTTAGCACGTTATGCAGAAACAGGTTCGATTAAACCCGGTTCAATTGGCGGTTCAAAACCACGAGTTGTAACTGCTGATATTGAACAAAAAATTGATGAATATAAAAATGCTTATCCACATGGAACAATGTTTGTTTGGGAAATACGAGAAAAATTAATACGTGATGGTGTCTGTAAACCAGCATCATTACCAAGTTTAAGCACATTAACACGAATGTTACGTGATTCTGATAATAATGTTGATGAAAATAATCATACAGATGAACAATCATCAATAAATTTGATTGAACAAAATGAAGATTTAAAAGATGATAAAAGTAAGTTGAAATTGTATTTATATATATATATATCTAAGAGAATTTTAATAGATAATATTCGTTGTGGTAGTACAGAGAAAACAAATAATAATGCAACAAAAGGTCGTCGATATCGTACAAGTTTTAGTCAAGATCAAATTGAACAATTAGAACATGTTTTTCAAAGAACACATTATCCTGATGTACAAGCAAGAGAAGATTTATCAAGACGAACTGGTCTTAGTGAAGCTCGTGTTCAGGTAGTTATTAGATAATTAATAATAAAGTAAATATTTTTAATAATAATTGATAGGTATGGTTTTCCAATCGTCGAGCTCGTTGGCGAAAAATCGCTTCTGTTCATCATCAGCATCAACAACAATTACATCATATACCATCTGCTACTAGTCCAATAATGTTTTCTACTGGACCTACCGCAACAAGTAGTGTTAATATTCCAGGACAATCAAACTTATCTTCTCGTGTTCATTTTACTCCTTTATGTTTACCAACAGCTGATATGTCATCATCAGCTACTTCTCATTTTGCATCATCTTCAATTTTTCATCCACCAATCGAATGTAGTAGTAGTACAAATCCAACGGCTATTCTATTTGGTAATCAACAACAACAGCAACAACAATCATCTCTTTATACTCGATATACTAATGGTCTGTCTCTATTGATAATATTATTTGTTACAATTATTAAAATTAATTCTGTTTTTTATATTTAGATTATGAAAATATTTATCGATCAACAGGAACATTTTCGTATTCATCTACAAATCCAAATAATATGATGATGTCTGGACAAGTTCTTCCACAACCACATCCACCAGCAACTACATCTTCATCATCTTTTTATACACCGAACATGTTTGATATTCATAACGTTTATGTGTAAACTTTGTTAGTTTTGTTTTTTGATTAATTACGAATACATGATAGTAGTTAAAAATATTATTTTGCTTTCCTATTCTTCCTATCAATGAGACAATATCTCAAAATTTTAACAGACTATGATGAAATATTTTTATAAAAACATGTTTATTTTCGAACCAAATTATAAACAAATTGTCTATCCATTAGTTTTTCTAGTAAATGATTTCACCCACATTTCAAACTTAAATAATCTACTTCTTGTTTTTTTTTAGATGAAATACGTTTGAGTTCACATAGGTATCTAAAACAATTTGATATAGCTAATACTACTATCAATAATAATAGAATATTAGCTATATGCCGAATAATAAAAAGAAAGTAATTCTACAAAGTAATGAACTCATAAGTATACAATACTTTATAAAATAGCATCTTAAATGACCTGATTATTTTGTAGAACTAATAAAGAGTTTTTCATGAGTAACGACCCCTTTTTTTTCGTTGTTCTTTCTATCTTTGTCATATTCAACCGTGAACAGATATTCAATATAGATTTTTAACCAGTATCATCTCAGCTATCAATAAAAAAAAATTATATTAAAATTGCAGGTATTCTAAAAGAGTATTACATCGATAAAGATTTTGAAAAAAACGCAAGTCACACTATCAAAAAGTAAGAGAGATGTTCACAAATACTAAGAAAGTAATTATTTATAGAGAACAAATAAAAAGATGCTTTTGAAAAAAACTTTATCGATGTAGTTCTCTCTTAGAATTCAAGCAAATTTAATATAATTTTTGTAGATTATTAGTTAAGATGATGCTCTTTAAAAATCTATATTGAATATCTGTCCACGGGTTAAATATGACAAGGATAGAAAGAAAACAGAAAAGGGGTCGTTACTTATGAAACATCCTTCATATGATCTCGATTATATTTTACATTTGAGCATTGTTTATCTTTCCTGTTTACAACAGATACAAAATATTATTAATGCTTCTTATATATTCCATATTTTATTGACATATTTTTATTTAAAATATGTATCAATGTACAATTTTCTCTGTGATAGTTTCATGAAATAAAAGCAATTATTCACAATAAATATAAAAATCTAATCTATATCATATTATTAAATATATCCTGCCGAAATGTGAATGTATTAATATATGTTTACATAAGACTTTTGTATAGACTAGTTTATAAAAAGCAGAAAAGTACTTTTATGTATATCCTATTATCTTTTACAAAGTCTTGCCGGAAGTTTGGATATATATATATATATAGTACCAGACGTAAATAAGTATTATCCATATTTTATTTAAGTCGTCGTTATAAAAAGATATTTTCAGAAAAAATCCATATTTTGAAAGTGCTTGAAGATATATATATCATACTGTATATTTATGTTTCATCATGCGCTTATATGCTAAAAGTAATTGAATGTAATGAAGACATCGTCTTTATCAAGTTCCCACGCATTTATTTTTATCACTATTATCCTGATTAGTTTTAAAATCTTCATCAAAATAAAGATACAACATTTTAATCGGCTATATTGTCAAATAAAATTTGAAATTGTCCATTATCTCATATACTTATCTATTATCTAATATTAGTTTATTAAGAAAATAATTTGAATATAATTAACGTGATCTTAATTTACAACTGTATAAAAATTGTTTTTTTTTACTGTGTCTTTTAAATTGTAATTATTATAGGAACAGTTTTTTGTAAAAAACATTTTAAATTCTGATAGCACTTGAAATTCTCTATCATCCAGTACCTTAAAAGCATTCCAATTTTAATAGTTTTCTAACTAATATTTCAAATAATATGAATGAATTCGTATCTATAGAAATGCATTCTAGGTCATATACTGTCAATAATATTTAGATTTAGACTATCATATAAACAATTTATTCAAATATGTCGTACAACAAACGATATATTGTTGTTAAAAATATGTTTAATTGATAATCATCGAAAAAATAACATCCTTTTAAAAAAATGCAGAATATGCGTATATGAAGGCAAACAAAATATTTGTGAGCTTCTAGAAACTTGTCATATGAATTGTATTGAGTGCATGAGACGTCCATAAAGTCATTTACAAAACACATATATTTAATTTATTTAGATAAATAAAAAAATAATATTTCACAGCAATACCAGAATTAATGTGAATCAATATCACTCAAAAACGTTAGTCAGAAAATTATTACAAATTAAAAGTATTCAAAATATATGATAATGAAAAATTTGCATGCACACTCCGAATATATAATTATTTAAAAAAAAATTTATAAATTAATTGTGATAAAATTCAAGTTATGATGACTTGATAATGGAAATCACTTCATTATACTAAAGTTATCTTCTAATATATAAAGGCAAGATAAAACATGAAATTGATACACACGCGTTGTGAATATATAATTAAATTTCAAAGAACATTATATAATAGCTACAATGTAATTAAAATAAAATCTGTAGCTATTAATCTTCAAGCAAATATAAATACATGTTAAAGTAAAATAACTTAAAAGTATCATCCAGCAAATCTTTTCATCATCTAATTAAGATGAAGAGTAAAATGAAAAATAGTAAGATAAAATGCTAGAAGAATATATAAAATAATATGTTAGAATATATGTGAACTAGACACTTTTCATAATGAATTTCCTGTAAAATACTCCACTCAGAAAAAGTTTTTTTTTTTAATATAAAGAATGTCAACAAATGAAATGAATACTACTATAAGTTACTCAATGACATCTTCTGTTAAGTTTGTTATACTACTTGGATTTCAAATTCCTTCAATTCTAATATCACTTATAATCTTTATCTATTTTATTTTTAATCGTACTGCTCGTACGACAAAGCATAATCATTCTATACTTGTTTTACTTGTAATTAATTTTCTTCAAGTAATGACTGATCTTCCTATGCCAATGAGTTTCTTTCGTTTGAATGGTATTGTTCAACCTGCGACATCAGCTTATTGTATATGGTGGACATGGTATGAATTTTCTTTAAATACTACTAACGGTTTTCTCATGGCTTGGATCTCTATTGAACGTCATATATTAATCTTTCATAATGCTTTCCTTCAAAATATTAGAATTTGGAAACGACAATTACTTCATATAAGTCCATTAATACTTTGTTCATTATGGGGACCTTTGTATTATACTATTACAATTATTATTAGTCCTATGTGTACAAGTACACGATATTTTGATGCGCTTTTATGTGGTATGCCTTGTTATTTGTTAACACATTGGGGTACATTTGATCTTTTTTTTGATGTTATATTTCCTGTATTAATTATTTTCATTTTTAATCTCGGTTTATTTGTACGTGTTATTTATCAACGTATGATTATTGCTGGTCGCATTCAGAATAATTGGCGACGACAAAGAAAAATGGCTTTTCAATTAGGAATTATTTCTTTTGTTTATTTGGTTGTTTGGATTCCATTATCAATTATTCAACTTGGACAAATATATATCGATTCAAATTTTCTTCTTCAATATATGGACACTTTTAATTTTCTTGTTTATATTGTACCACTCATATTACCTATGCTTTGTCTCATGTCAATGCCTGATCTTATTAAAAAATTAAAATCTCTTATATTCAGACGACAACATGCAGTTATAATTCCATTGAATGATACATTCGGTCGACCGAACAATATCAATGGACGATCAACGGCTACTGGTGTCGCAAAATTTTGACTTTTTTATTATGAGATTAAGATTTTATTTTGTTTAATTGACTAATAAATATCTTAATATAAATTCATCAATAATATATTTCAAAATATTTCTATAGAAAAAAATTTTGATATAACAAAAATTGTTCACATATTCATTATTTTTTATTGAATTCAAAAAATAAAAACAAATAATTTTCTTTTTAATTAAGCATCAGATGATAACCATTGTTGCTCATACATCTATAAAATAAATAAACTAAATAGAAAAAATAAATTAAATAATATTTACCGATACTTGATTATTGTTATTATTATTTGGTATTCGTTCTCTTATATCATCAAGTCTTAAAAGTAAAAAATTATATTTAAATAAATTGAGAAAAAAAAAACTAAAATAATATATTATTTTTTTACTTTCGTTCAATATTTTGTAATGCAACTTCAATTTGATCTTTCTTTCCATGTTTTAATATATACCTCCAATAATCATCAGCTATTGCACTTTCACGTCGCATGGCATCAGTAACTATTATTAACAGAAATAAAAAATAAAATAAAAGTCAAGACTTTCTCTCTATTCAATTTCTATTAATCAATTTTACTTTTCAATTTTTCTTTCTTTTTATTTTCTTGTGTATTAATCGATTCCATTTCGAGAGTTTCAGTACTAACTATAAAAAAAAGAAAACAACGATAATTTATAAGCTATATGTACAATACTGAATCATATGTTTTGGACAACTTTGTTTTGCATATAATTATCTTATAAACTTAAATTTTAAGACATGATTTGTATCAAAATTACAGACGTTGTCTTATTCTATATCTATAGAAAATTTCACCTCTAAATGTTGAGTTATAGTGAAACTAAACATATAACAACGACTAATAGTCAATTTCTGTTAAATTATCTCTCGTAAAAAAAAGCATTTTATTTCATAGTCATTTTGTTTCTAGAAAGTTTTAGTTGTCAAAATATCGCTCGTCTTCTTTTCTTTCCGAACGTTTGTGGAAAAAGATAATTCAATTTAAAACATGGTTTAATAGAAATTAACTACTACTTATTGTTATATGTTCTTTCATATTTGTAAATGAAACTTTCTGTTCATATAGGTTAGACAACATCTGTAATTCTGATATAAGTCGTGCCTAAAAAGCTAACCTTTTAAAATAGTTATATGCAAAACAAAATTGCCCAAATAATATTATTTAATATTATATATAAAATACCGCGTCGACAACGATGGTAACAACTGCCGATTATTTTAATTAGATATTTAATAGCAATGAATACATAATATATAGTATTGAATGGTGGTGGTAATAGAGGTTTATCCATATATTCAACAACAAGTAAGAACCGTTGATAACGCCATATTCGATGAGATTGTTTTTCAACATTTTGAATTGTAACACTATAATAAATAAAATAATTAATTTAAATATCTTTTTAACTTTTTCTTCTTACTTAAATAAAGCAACAAGTACATTAAGAAGGAGTACATTGGCAATAGCAAGAAATAATATAGCTAATACAAAAGCTACAGCTGAATATGCATCTGTACCATCTAAGAATGAAAAAATATATTCTAATTAATAAATTTTATTTTTAAAATATTTTTTTTACCAATTGGATCAACTTGTCCAAAAACTTTCCAAACACCATAATTTGTAACATTACGTAATAATTGCCATGTCCATAAACCACTTCCTCCACCTGCTACTGTAATATTATATAATGAACCATCATCATCATAATACCAATTAACTTGATCATTTGTAGTAATTAATGACCATGATGTTATTGAAAATCCAAGTAAAAATATAAAAATAAAACAAACAAAAAATAAAAGATCTTTCATCTATAATAAAAAAAAGGAAATAAAATTTCGAAGTTGAATTAAATAAGAAAATATTCTTAATTACTAACTGTATCAAATATCATATTCAATTTTGGTCCTAATTTTTCATAAGCAGCAAATAGATGCAATGTTCGTACATACCAAAGTATTAAATCAATACACATAAATATTCTTAAAATAATATAAGAAAAAAATATATATTTATATCATAAATTAAAAAGAAAATGTACTTTGATATAGTAAAAAGTGATTCCAATACAATAAATCGTGTAATAAAACCAACAAGATATACAATAATTGCAAGAACATCAATTACATTCCATATTTCAGATATATATTCACGTTTTGACTTCGAGAAGATAAACTAAAAAATAAATCAAATAATTTATTTTCTTAATAAATATATATATATATATAAATGAGTATTACTTGACGAATTTCTTCTATAATTAAACTCCATATGCAAATATGAAGAATTATTTCTGTTGCTGGTAATTGTAAATGATAAAAACCAGATCGACGACCATTATAATTATTTAATGGAAAATAATCAACAAGAAGTACAAAACTGAATAGAACAAGGAATGAAACAAAGAATATCTAATGAAAAAAAACGAAAACAAAAGTCATAAATAAGAATATTTCGAAATTAACCTGCATGTAATAAGAGTTGGCTTAATATTTCAATTCAACTTCCATTCACTTATAAGTTGCAGAAGAGAATCAATAGTACTCAATTATAGAATAAGAATTTCGTATTCTTTTTAAATATATCTTTAGAATTTTGTTCTGCCTTATGACTAGTTAACTGCAAGAAAATATCTGAATAAATAGAATGTGTCGCTTACATTACATCCAATAGACTTTTTTTTCCTACCATTTGTAGTTTCTCTAATAAGTATTTTGAACTAGTTTTCATTTCCTATTGTCGTAAAAAGATTAATACACTATAAAATCATGTGTTGTAATAAGCTACAATTCAAAATAATTAAAACTCGTAGACATTTTCGACATGCTATTCATTATTTAAGATGGCTATTTTTTGTGGATTTCACTATTTAAGATGCAATACATGTTGATGGTTTATATTAGTACTGTGGAAGTGAAACAAATTAGACATTCTTATAGAGTAAACTCTATTCTATAGTTTGAATTGATGCAATTATAATCATAATAGAAAAAATTTCGTACAGATGAAGTTTTTTTTTTGGTTCTCATGAGAGATTTGCTCTTCATCAATCAACTTTAACACACAAAGAAACTTTGAATATTTTTTTTTATAAAGGATATAAAATGACTCATTCTAGCTGATTACTTTTGATTGTCTACTACGACCTATACATGAATGAAAACTGAACAAAGATATTCTGCAAAAGTATTTTACATGCATGGTATATGATTAATCTTTACCATATAATAATAAAACCGTACAATTGGTGCTTCATAAAAATATCGTATTTTTTCTGACAATATAACACGATCTTTGCCGTGACGTTTATCAGGTCTTTTAAAATATCAGTAAATATTAAAATAAGATAATTATTATTTTTCTTACTCAGCAGTATCACGAATTATTGTAGGTTGAGTAGGCTTTGAACGATCTCGAGGACTTCGAGCTATCTTTAAAAAATCTATTTAATAAATTAATATTTGTTTTAAAATTTTTTTTACTAACCGTTTTATGTTTTCGTACATAAGGTAAAAGGAAACAAAATATTGGAAATAAAGGAAGGAATAATGAACAAAGAAAAATCTAAAATATAATTGATTTTATATTTTATTTTATTTTATTTTTGGAAGTGGCTATATCCACATATGTGGATATAGCCAAGTGGCTATATCCACACAAGTGGATAT
>JAJEKB010019447.1:0-19931 GCA_022393335.1 Macrotrachela quadricornifera
TATAACTAAGTCGAACCACTTCCTATAAAAAAGAAAAAGAAAAAAAAAAAAAAGATTATTTCTTGAAAAAAAACAAAATAAAAAGATTAATGACTTTATTTGGATTTGACACAATTAATATTTGTGTAATAGCTTGTGGTGGTAATATTGGATTGTATGCAGGTAAATCAGTAGCTGATGGACTTTGTAATTTAATTCGCATATTCTTTAAAAAATAAATAATAAAAAGCAATATTTTCTATAAGAAAATAAAAATAGAAAAAAAAAAGATTTACTTTAGGTACAGTTGCTTGAAATTGAAAATTATTAATTGCATTTGAAGTATTTGTATTAGTGACTGTTAATACACTAACAATAAGATCAGGACGAGGAGAATCTCGAGCAATATGAAGAACACAACAAAGACCTGTATCATGAATTAATTTTAGATTTATTGAAGGATTTGTTGTTGATGGACGAATTGATTCAAGAGATACAATTGGAAATGGTAATTCGCTTTCTAATGATTTTGTTGATGAAGATTTTTTCATTTCATTTAATGGAATTTTATTTATATTTGAATTTGTTGATTGAAATGAACTAGAAAATGAATATTTTAGTTTATTTTATTTTTAGAGAAAAATATTTATTTATTTATTTTTAAATACCTTTTAGTTATTGGTAATTTTTGTCCTGTTGATTGATCAACAAGTAAATCTTGTAAATCATCAAAAAGTCCACCTTTTCTTGGTGTTGTTGTTCCTTCATTTGTACTTATTGTTGAATTAATTTGATTATTTGTATTAGTATTAGTTATTGGAAAAAGTGGTAAACAATCATCAAGTTGATCTGTATTTCCACTTTGATTTGATGATGAATTATTAATTTTTAATGAACCAAATAATTCATCAAGTTCATTTGCAGCAGATTTCATTTCATTTGTTTGATTTGATGAATCTATATTAATTAAATATATTATATTGAAGTTTTTTCAAAATAAAGTACAGTAATTTTCATATATCAAATGAAATGTACGAGAAAAATAATTTATGATAATCATGAACGAATGATAGAGAAAAATTTAATGAAATAATAAAAAGAATTATAGATGGACATTAATCATAATAGTAACATCTCTAAGTGTCAAATTGCTTTAGAGCTGAGGTTATATTCATTCAATAGGTCTTAGTAAGTAATGAAAAAGTCTAGACTGGTTTGGTTGTCCTATCCTTCCTTCGTGAGATATCGTAGTTTTACTAGATTTTTTTTAAAAAATGTCGTGGTCCTTCCAACCTTTACAGAAAAATTGACTTTCGAATTTCTACTTGAAACTTTGTACAAATATAGATGCTAATGAAGTTTGTTTACTATGAAAGTTTGAAAATTTTTGTTTGCTTCTATTTTAATATATGAAAATTAAATGTTTTGAATTTGTGCCATACTTATAGTTCAAAATATTGGATGGTCAGATTTTACCATAGAAGCAAGTAAAAAATTTGAAACTTTCAGAATAAACTAATTTCATTGGAATCTTTACTTCTATAAACTTTCAAGTCGGAATTCGAAAGTCGATGAATCCTGAGGAGAACCACAGCATTTTATAAAAAATGACCTATTGAATAAAGAAAGCTGCGATTCAAAGCAATATGACATTTGAGGATGTTTTCTCGTCAAATTTCGAGAAATATGTTTATATTACATTTACTATATAATTGAGAAGATTTTTTGTATCAAAAATCGACAATTTATCCATGTGATTTTCTCAATATAAAATATCATCATTCTGAAAAACTCTTCTTTTAGATTCTAATAATCAATATTTAATAACTAACTATTTAAACTTTCAGCTAAATCGATTAATGTACGTGAAGTAGAGCCTGTTGAAACAGAACGATTATCATTGAATAAAGGAAGAGTATTGTCTAAATGAATAAGAATAAATAAAAAGTATTATTTTAATTGAATATTTTTTGTTTTTTGTATAACAAACCATCTTTGGTATAATTGTCTTGTCTAACTAAACGATCATATTGTGTTAATACACGAGTTAATGAATCACTTGCAGATAAAATTTCACCTAAATTAATAAATAAATTTTAATATTTAATATAAATATAGAAATAATCAAACCGAGTCCTTCATCATCATCTTCACTTTCTGTTGCTAATCGAAATAAAATCGGTCGTAATTTTTCTAATTCATCATGTAAATACTAAATATATAATTAATTAATAAAATATATTTAAGATGAATAAATACTAACAATTATTGTTTCTTTTTCAGCTTCAGTAACAGTTGATTGATTATATTGAACAAGCATATCAGATAAAACTCGAATATTATTTTGAACTTTTTCTAATTCACTTGCACGAGTTGATAATTTTTCAATTTTTTCTTCATCCTAAATTAAATTAAATTAAATATTAAAGAAAAGAAATATATGAAATATCAAACCTTTTTAACTAAACTTTTAATCAATGCATTTGCTTGTTCAAGATCTTCAGGTTTTCGACTTTTTAATAAACGTTGAAGAGTCTTTTCAAGACAAACAAAAAAAAATTTTTTTTTATTTTTACAAAAATATTTTATTTTACTTTGCTTTTTTCTTCATCTGCATCAAATATTGATTTCGTTCGTTGAGGTAAAGGTGTCATAGAAGATTTATTAATATAAGATGGATCTTCAGTTATAATTGATTGGCGTTTTAACATTTGATATGCTTCATTTATTTTAACTTCACTCGGTAAAGTTTGCGTCCATGAATATAAAATTTCAATAACTTTTTTCTTAACTTTTTCTGATGTATGATTTGCCAAATACTATATAAAAAGAAAATATTATCTTAGATTTTATTTATATAAAAGAAATTTTACTTTAGGTGAAACAAGTTTAATCATTTCATTAAGAAAACGAAATTTTCCTATTTCTTGATGAAATCTTCTTCCACAACTTTGTACACAAACTTCAAGTAATTCTAATGTTCTTAATGCTTCATGTTCTTGTGGTGATTGAATTTTATGTGATATTAAACGTATTGCTTGATGATGACCTTCGGTTTCTGCATTTACTTTTGAACAAAATAAATTCATTAAATTTGGATCTGCACTTTTATGAATTGGACTTGTTGCTTTAACTAAAATAATTAGGATATTTTTATCAAATATTTATTTCAATTTTATATAAAAATAGTTATGATTATTATGGTCTGATGATTAAAGTTTTTCATATAAATGCTATATTAATTAACAGAAGGCATGGAAACTGAAACAAATAAGAGAGATAAAGTCTGTATCTGACAAGTTAACTATATGAAACTATTCTTAGGAATGTTTTGACATGAATAACGGTACTGGAAAAGCGATTCATATGATTTGAAAACGACATTTTTTTTGATTCACCTAACTACTCTAATATTTGTATTTATATTAAAATAAAATTCTATATGTATATGCGGATATATCAAATGTTATGTTACTTAGTAAAAATCTTTCTGTTGCCTCTCATATTTTAAGTTAAAGTAAATATTCGAATGTTATAATAAAATTGTCTTAAAGTTTAGCTTTTGAAGAAAAATATTTTTCCTAATTCTGTTTGATTTTAAAAGAAAAGAAAGAACTTACAAAAAATGGTCTCAATCGAGTCGACTGGTGGAATTGCCGTTGCGTTGCTCGATATTGAACTCATTGTAAAAAAAATCTAAAACAAAATCAAATATTTCATCATCCTTTAATCACATAGCTCAATTTGAAAGTAATTTTATTCTCTACATTTAAATGAAAGAAAATAATCATACAACAATATACAAAATTTATTAATTTTAATTAATTCGATCATATTATTTTTATATAGAATGTTCTTTTACAGCGATAAAATAGTTTGATATCCATGTCTATTACGTTTTTACCTTCGTTGGTCACGACTCACCGAGAATGATTCATTTATCAAGAGAATATATTCATTAGTAATGGTTCATTTAAATAACCAAACATTGTACTACAACTAATTTATTCATTTATTAATATATGAAAATACATTTTCAACATGTTTATTTCATGAGAAAAATAAAAAATCTATGAAATAAATTATTTGATAGATGTCGTTCGCATCCAGAGATGAAAACTTTTTGAGATTGATATAATGCATCATAAGTTTTAGTCTTACCTCTATCAATAGATTGTACAGTCTATGTTTTAATATACAAATTAAAACATGTAAATGAAGCTAGATCAGAATTTATATAATCCGTCTTGTTATTATTTAAACTTTTAAAATAAAACTATACCATTAGAGATATAAATATTTCTTTTCATTTTATTTTCGTCACATCATAGCACATTTTATACAAATTCTCCTTTTGAGACATTTAATGACAATCATCGTTTCCATAAAATTATCTGTTCAATACACTAATTTTATTTCATGAATATGATATTTTTACGGCTCTCTTTAATTTATATCACAAAAATATACTTAAAATTGCATTTTTTCTCCCTATTTTTTCAAGATAGTCCTTCCATTTATGGCTAATTAGATTCTTTTGGAGGTAGAGTATTGTAAGTGTCTGTATAAAATAAGAAAGATGAATATGATAGAGATGAAGAAACTGTTTTGTTCTCTCACGGTATTGTTTTGTAAACTTTCACCAAGATATTGTACACCTATATCTCCAATTTGATTATTATGAATATAAAGTTCTGTGACAGTCTGTATGAAATAAGAGAAATGAATATGATAAAAATATAGATATCATTTTTCTTTTACTTTGTTCGTTTGTAAACATTCACCAAGACATTGTGCACCTTTATCACCAATTTGATTATGGTCAAGATAGAGTTCTATAAGTGTCTGTATGAAATAAAAAAGATAAATATGATTGAGATATAGGGATTATTTATTTGTCACTGTGTTTGTTTGTAAATTTTCACTAAGATATTGTGCACCTTTATCTCCAATTTGATTGTAGCTAAGGTAGAGTGTCTCGAGTGTCTGTATAAAATACGAAAAATGAGTATCATTTAGTTGAAAAAATTGTTTTGTGGTTGCCCGACATTTTCGCATAACGCATATTCGTGCGAAATACTTGCTCTCTAAAGTCCTCATTCTCGCTCTTATCCTCACTTTTTGTTATTGCCATTGCTGTTGCGTAAAAGCATTGTGTCACGTACTTTTCTCCCAATATTTTCTTTTCTCAACCTTTAGTCAGATATACTGCTTGTTTTGCTCTGCGTTAGGAAAAAAAAAATTTTCCTTCTCTTTCACATCTGTCCAAGTTGATCAATAGAGTTTATTAGTTTAGTTTGATCTAAATGCTCTCAATACCAAAAACCTAATTTTTCAGTCGAAGAAGAAGCGTTATCGTTTATTAACTTATTGTAAAATTTTTGAAATAAGTTTGAATATGTATTTTTGTTATGAACGTATTGCAGTGAAGAAAACTTCTTTCACAAGCAGTCTATATTGTTTATATAGCTGTATACAAAAAAATGTTGACATAAAGACACGCTTTTTATTTATTAAAAGTTTTTAAAAGAGGATATGTTTTTATCTTAGATGCATGAAATTGTATAAACATGAGAAAATGAAAAACTCTATAATGATAAATAATTGAATTGATAAATAATGAAGCAAATGAACAAATTTGATATTTTGTTATGATATATTTAATTAATAATAATTGAGAATAGTACGGTTGATACAAACGTATAAAAGCATTCAATTGTATAGAATTATTTGATTGAATAAGCAAAAGGATATCTAACGGGGAAAGTATTTATAATTAGAAAAGAATAACAAAATTAAGAGTTTTTGTAGTAAAGTGAAGTAAAAGAAAAAACTAAGACAATATAAAATACAGAACTTTTGATAAATAAATTATGAAATTCTTTCATAGATTCGTGCAAGATTAAATTATTGGATTATATAACTGTAAATCTTTAATGATCGAGTGTTATATTTAATAATAATTAATACAAAATAATAATGTTTTAATCTTTGAAATCCAATATAATTGTATTTATAGTGTAACTATTCAAATTATTTGGTCAGGAGATAGAATATATTTGTTTTGTTTATATCTCAAAAGTTACATGCAGAGGTAGAGAAACTTTCATACAGTTATTCAGTTTTTCTTGATGCTACAGTCACATGATATTGTTTTCTATTCTTTTTAAATTGTGTGATCATTTGTTTTTTTTTTGCAATCTCTACATGCACATTCTAATGTAATTTTTTTGCATAATATATCATTCAAAAAAGTTAATTGTTCTCTAGGTGTTGAGCTAGATTTTGTTGCATTGATGTAGAGAAAAAGCTCGAAAATGGAGATTCTGAGAACAGTTCTATAACTTTTCGTGTTTTATTTGTATTGTGTGTTAAAAGCAGTGCAAAAATTTTGAAACAAGTTTTATATTATATATTCAAATTACTAATTAATCTTAAATTTAGACATTTATAAAATAATATTACAGAACTAAAAGAAAATAAAAATTTTGTCTTTATAAAACACCAGAATACTTATTTTAACAGAATCAGTTTTTTATAATTCTAATAAAACACATTAAAATTCCTATTTTTCTTTTATTAATCCAAAAACAAAAACAAAATAACATACCGTATTATTTCGTAATAGATAATAACAAATTATTTCCACGTCGGCATCGATCAAGTTTTCATCGCTTAGATTTAATTTTGATCTATATTTGTTCTCGTTAATCTTCTGTTCAAGTTTTTGATTTTTATATGTAGGCATTAATGAAAATTTATTTTTTGTATTTGATACTAAAAAAATTAGCATAAAATTAAAAAAAAATAAAAAAAAAACCAATAAATAAATACAAAATCTAGTACTGTCAAACTTGAAAGTTTAATTTAAATATTCAACTATCATTTCAAGTATTCAATCCTTTGCCAGCGTTTCCCCTCACACTCAGCTGGTTCTGTGTGGTTTTGGCACCTACCCCCTCCCAAAAATTTCGCCCTCATTTTCAGCTGGTCCTGTGCGGTTTTTTCTTCCCCTTCCCAAGGACTCCGCTCTCCCTCTCAGTTTGACCTGTGAGATTCTGTACCCTCACTCCCTTCCCTCTTCGAATACTTGAATATTTGAATTCAAGCTTCAAATATTACATATATGTAATTACACAGCTCATGTACTTTCTGCTAAGCAATTTTATCTGGTTTTCTTTTTGTGGGGTTTTTCTATACTAGTATTACAGTGCATGATAATGTTTCAATGCATTTAAAGAAAATAAGAAAACGTTACCACATGACTGCATTGAAGTAACTTCAGGATTTGGTTGATTGGGCTTAGAATTTGAAAGTTTTCTTGAGGGAGGTGTATCGAGGGATGATGATGATTGAATGAACGGTGAATTAGCTATGGAATTTGAAAGTTCTGTTGAATGGATTACGTGGAGAGATGATAGTGATGATGATGATGAAGTAAAAGGCCTATTTGCCCTAAACATTCTACGCTTTTCTCTGGGAGGAATACTGAACGATGATGACGATGATGATGAAGTGAAAGGTGGAGACACGAGTTGATAAGGCGGAGTTTCTTCTTGTAATCGAATGATGTGTAACTCATCAGCTGGACTCCATTTATCGATAACACGTAAATAGGTTCCTGGCATCAAAATAATTTCATTTTCATCTTTGTAAAATGAATGAGATTTAATTGCTTTTCCATGAATACATTCAATCATAAATAAGGTACGTACACCTGAACGACCAATAAATTTTTCCATTACTTCCATTGTTTCTGTACATGAACTAACACCCCACCATATATAATCTTTTTCATATGAATAACTTACATTCCCACGAATACCACGCCAAATCACTTTTTTTAATGATGGTAATTTATACAATGCTGTTAGAAACAATTTTAAATAAGAATACCATGATTTGAGTTCATTACGTTTTTCAGAACGAAGATTTTTATTTAATAAAGTGTAGAAATTATCATGACCTTCAGACCATTCCATTGTATATAAATGAATTGATGCTGATTCGTCCCGAGTCAGACCATCTGATGGTTTTTCACAATTTCGTTCAGCAGTCCAAACCATTGTTTTTAGATTATGAATTGGAGTTTCAATTGACGCAACTGCTTCTTTAAGTGATACTAAAGGTTTCTTTTCGTAACCTTCGATAGGAGTTAAGGTTTTACTAGGTTCTTTATTAGCATCAGTAAAACGGTTAATCACCTCTTGTGCCATATGAATAGTTGTCCAATTTTATAAAACTTAAAATCCGCTCGTTGACAATCGTCAATTTTAGCGTGTTTGCTGTTGTTTGTGCTTCTTAGGTGACACTCATATATATTTGTACAAGAAAAGAGACAGTAAACAAAAGTAAGAAATTTAATAGACTTTTTTACATGAAGTTTGATGCCTTGTAGGGAGTGAGAAACCTTAGGTTTCTTTTGCGTCCTTTCTTTCTCCGATATTTTATCGATAATTAGTGTTATAAATATAAAAAAGATGTGTCTTATTTAGACGAAGTTGATAGAACTAAATATTTAATATTTAAGCTTGTTTTCTTTCTAATTTGTTAAATTCATTTTCAATCAAGAAAATCAAATAGTAAGTTATAATCTTCTTTTTTTCATTTGAAATTCAATTATTTCTTTTACGTGATTGTTTTAGATTTTCATGTATATTATTAAAAGTATTTTTAAAATATAGAACAGAACAGAAAAAGAAAAAAGAATTTTTCTTATTACGCTTTGTCAATATTTCTCTCTCAATGTAATATTGATTTAAAGAAAAAGTTATTAAATAATGAAGTATATCTAACATATTTCAACAAATTGAATATACTAAAAGTTCGCTTATATTTTCTTATAACTGAAAAAATATCTGTGTCAAAAGGAAAATTATCTCATCCTGCAAATCATTTACTTATTATAACTGGAACTTAAAAAGTTTAATAATTTATAAATCTAAAATAATGAGATTTATTAATAAACTTTTGTCATTTAAATCATCAGGTCGTCATCTTGTTTGCAATCTATAGTGATTTTATACATGATCGGATATAAATAGGTTGACGAAATTTGACTCATTGTCATTAAGAAAAAACGAATTGATTAAGAAAATAAAGCTGAAATTCGTCTTATTCAATTTATTCAAAATCAGTTACAAGTACAAATACTAGCAGTTATTTCATAATCTTAACAAGCATTTTATTATCAAATGGTATTTCTCAATTTCATTAATAATTTATATCACTCTGACATAATTAACTTTGTATTTTTTTTTCTTCAGCATCTTGAGATATTGCGCATTTCATTATATATGAAATATTTATATTAACGACAGTTAATACATTAACAATGAAATCAAAATGACACAACTTTCATTTCATGATGAAGTATTAACTTTATTAATTGAATTGAACTAAGTTATTCATCAAATTCAATTATAACAAATTTTGTTTCATTAAATTTATTTAATGTAACTATATTAATCAAATATATTTAGAACAACGAATAAATCATATCAATGTCACAAGATGAAACAAAAACTTCACATAAAAAAAGCAGTACAAAAATAAACTAAAATGTTTCAAAACAGCATAAAAGATTATGCCGATACAATTATACAAATAATGCGGCAACAAAGCGTGCCCTATTCTATACGATTGGAAAAAATGTTATTACAGGAGGGTAACACCATCATTTCGAATAGAGTAAGTGATGAATTTTACATCAAATGAAACCTCGTGAAAAACGGAATTTATTGATAGTAAACAGTAGAGATTATGAAGATTTTTGGGTATTAAATTCTCGAAAACTATAATATGTCAGTGGCATAAACTAAGCGAAAAGTTATCTCCAAAGTGAAATTCAAATTAAATGTGTTCCCAAATAGTTTGTTTCGTCAATATTAAATGAATAGAATCAATAATACGTATGACAACTGTTAACATTCTTCACTGCACGAAGACGTGATGGATACCAACGTAAAAGTGTTTCAAATAAGTCAATGCCTGTTTCCAGATTGGTCAAAACATTTCTAAGATGCACTTTGAGTAAATCTTCGCGATAGCGATTATCTCCAGTTTCTGATAAACACTTTTTCTCAACTTCATCTTTGATTATTGATCCACTACGTTCTGCCACATTGAGATCAAGTGAGTTGCCTGGCCAGATATCATTACCCCAAAACTTCACATTATTGTCCTGAACCAAATGTTGGGTGTTATTTGCTCGCATACATCGTGCCTTGTTATGGACAAATGTAGCTTCATTAGGATCAATAACATTTTCTTCATCATTTTAAAAGGGTATTACATTTTCAGTTAGAATTATGTTACGAAAATATTCACCAGTTCAAGATTCACCTTTATCTTTAATCACCCAGAGCAATCTCTTACAAGCCAACATTATAAAAATTCTAATGCATAATTGACTTTGAACCATTTGACGGTACCTTTCATCCTCCTCAATATCTTCAACACTTAAGGCCCAAATTCTATCAATTTGATGATTTGGTCTACGAACAAGCCAAACATAAAACTCATCAAATGGTACAAGATGAAGAAAATCCTCTTCAGTCCAATCTTCTAACCATTCGCACAGCCACAAACGATTTGATACATGTTTCATATTTTAATGGCTTTGGAATAGCATGGAATGGCTTAAATCCTTCTGTGTAACGATAATTATTGATTGTTCTTCCAGTGACGTACTCCTTTTGCTCTTCTGCAATCTCTTTCGTCACAAAAGCACAACTTTTTCCTTGTCGACCATTTGCTTTATGAAGAATGTCTCGACTTGCTTGTAATAATTTAACCTTGCGACTAACGTTTGAATAATCGATGATACATTAGTCACATGATTTTTCCCATCATTCTGTGACATATCGAGTTGTACGGTGCATTTTGACTGCAACCCATCGTCGATTAATAGCAGTAGCAGCTGCGTCGCGAGTTTCACGGAAAGCGATGCATTTAATTCTGTCAATCACTCTCTCTTGTTCGCTATCATAAGTACTGGTCATCCTCAAGTAATGCAATTCGTTCATTTATCAGAAGAACGTATTTGTCTTTTGTCAGGTATGTATCAATTAGAAATGGCTCTTACATGCCACTTCACGCACTGTTCAAACGTTTCTCTTTCGTAGCCTTCTCTAGGAAGAAAAGCAAACAAGTATTTTCATTTATCTATCTCACGAGGCATGGATAGCAGAACGTGAAAAGATAACAATATTTTTTCAGTCGAGACTATACTGTATGACCACTAGAACATAGTCACTTAAATTTTTTCTACAAATTTTCACTCTTTTTTTTGTCTTTCAAGTCGGTAAAAGTAAACTATAACCTTCACATTCTACAGAATTATATAAACTTCACGAGTTTAATACACAAAAGTCTTCATAACCCCTACTATTTAGTATCAATAGATCCCGTTTTTCAAGAGCTTTCACCTGATATAAAATTCGTCACTTACTCCATTCGAGATGATGGTGTTATTCTCTGGAATAATATTTTTTCCAACCTTGTAGTAATAAGAAGACGAGATAGGATGAAATATATCTTCTATCAAAACGTAAATCTTGTTTTCGTTATACCGAAATCGGTTTATTTTGAAGACAAAAAGTGCGCTTAGAAAAATAAGTGATTCAGTGGAAGTTGTAGAGCTTTTCACGCTGCATCTTGTGATAGATTTATTTTTTCGATACAACACATAAAATAATATTGAAGTAAAATGCAACTTGATCTGTTGATTTAACGATTTTAGTTTCCTTAACGATTCTAAAGTGATTTTCGCGACTCCTGTCTCGACTTAGCTTTCGGTTCCCGATTTTTGAGACCACGGAACTCTATCTTCCTAACAACAGCACCAACGTCCAGCACTTGAGCTCATAACTACGACTAAACTTCATTCTCTATATTCAATTTCATACCCATTGACTATTATTTTTTTCAGCAAACACGATAGTGATCGAGTATTAAATTTTATACTGATAATTTTGTACATAATATTGATCAAGAAAATTCTACAAAGAAACACTGATCGATTACAAGAAAATACTAACCAGTTAATTTGCAGCCTATATCTACTACTCGCGATAGTTTATTAGACAACTAGCAGAAGTATCTAGCGTTGCTCAAGGAAATTTAACATATCCTATACCCATGTAAACACCAAAGGCAGAATATACGCGTTCAATCGCGATTTCATTCTAAATCGTGTTCAGACGCGACTTTTAATATGCAACTGCGCCTGGATGCCAGAAATGTTTCACTGAAGACGCGTTTTTACACAAAAAATATTTACATACTTTCCAATAGGAAATGGTGGCATTTCATTTACATAGAAATACTATTAAGTTGTTCTATCCTACGATCAAAAATGACTCCAAGATTGAAAGAAAACAATTAGGCAATTAATCGCATGAAACGAAAATCATACTTTATCTATGAGAGAAAGAATTATAGCATTTCGTACGTCTTTACTTATAGCGTCTCAAAATCAATTAACAATTAAAGAAAACATTTTCATTTAGAAAAATTTCAAGTTTCATAGTCTCTTTTTTTGTGAAAATAGAGAATGAATAGATGTATTACAAATATTTTTAATATTTACTTTGTAATGGAAAGTAACAACATTCAATACATCTTTTCTTTCAGATTTCTTAAAACTAAACAGAGCACGTGAACAAGAATTGTAACGCAATTGCCATAGAAAATCTCACAACAGTCTCCATGGTTTATATATTGTCATTTTTTTTTGTATTTCGAAGACCCGCTTCACCTTCGTATGAAAGGAATAAAGGCAACAGCTTTCATCTGACTAAAAGAGAGCGAATAAAACTTCGAAAGAGAGTTATCGGAAAGCGAAAACTCGCTCTCTCAAACTATGTAGCTCTTTTAGTGTAGTAATACCTTCTCTTCTGCCATGAAATAGGTAAGTTCTCCGATTTTAATGCATATAGTGAATGGCAAAAAGAATGAATCTTGAGAAATCCTTATTGTCAGCGATGTATTTTTTAAAAAAGATTTCAGTATTATATCATTTGTTTGAGCAGAGATATATCGTAAATAACTATGTAGAAAACATGTCGGCACATTAGATTTCCCTTTATTAAAAGTTAAAGTTTCGAAAATTTGAAAATTCCTCATTTTCTTCATATCACTTTTTCATTATCGTGCGAGAAATTTAGAGCTTGCTCTAAATTAGAATCGCTTCGCCGCCTATGTAGGTCAAGTCTGTTTCGTTTTTGTTAGATGTGATTGCTATTCTCTATCTAGCGGCACGGTCAAAATGTCGATTCGGTTTCCAATTTCTTGCTGAGTACAGTAGCAAAAACTAGGTTTTAAGTTTCTGATGTATTCTTGAGAGTTGGTGTTCTCCAACATAACAACTTCTCTCAGAACAATTTCTTATAGACCATAAGAAAGAGCACATTTGAAAATACCAAATTCAATTGAATTCTCACTTGTGCTACGCTTTTTAATCGAAATAATAGGAAAAGAAAAAGTTCAAATCGAAAAGAATGCCAAATTCAGGCAGTCTTTACTTTTTTTGTCTCTCGTGTAACGTGCTTACTTGTTTTGATTGAAGTTTTGATGTTAAAGTCTGTGTATGATTTTATAGAGAATTTCATAGCGTTTCTATTAAGAATAGAATCTGCTCTAGAAAATATAGAAAATAGAAGTTGTAACAAAAATATTAAGATTGAGTTCACAATTAATTTTTTATTTTTGTGACACATATTTCTAAGCTTATAACTTTCTTACTGTATGAATTAGATAGAATCAGTCATAGACCATTTTGTAGAGCGTCTTTTACTGCATCTTTCTATCATACAGACAAATTTTTTAAAGATCTGTTTTAAGACAAAAACATTAATTATACAAATCGAGTTGGTACCTTTGGATCACCCTTATAGAAATGACTCTGTATGAGGATAAAGGCGAAATAGCGACCAAGAAGCATTACCAATAATACAAGAAAAGTTGAATAGATAAAAACTTCAAATATTCAATAACTGAATGGATGAATGATTGAAGTGATAGTTGGACATTGGAATTAAACTTTCAAGTTTCCTTTATATAATTTCTTTTTCGTACTTCGTATACATAATCAAATCTAGTGTGAATTATAAAAAAGGGCAAAAAATGAGTAACACAATTGTTTGATCCATTCTAGATATTATTACCCATCGATGGGTTACATCACCTGGAATGTGATTAGCTAACACTTGATTTATTCAAAAAATACCCGATAGAATACACTTTATCTTATGAATCAAATACAAAAGAAACAAAATATTCGATTAAAATTACCTTTAGTTAAAACAAAGAAAAAGATCAAATATCAATTGAATTTTTATCAGTATAAAACCAGCTACACAAGTAGGAAAAAATCTTTATTTGATTATTCATTTGAAAAAATAAAATGTCGATCCGTTTATACTGTCTAATAATTGCTGTCGCTTTCTTAATGAGAATCGAAGGAAAACCTGTGGTAACTGGAAAATTAGCTCAACGTATAAATTATTTAATTAATATAACTAATGCTGAAGCGGAATATAATAATACCATAGATACATATCTCAACACTGAATTGCCTTTCCAAAATCATAAAAATGAAGCAATGTCATTTTTTAATACGTTTTTTTCATTTCAATCAATACGCCCTAAGATTGTTCAATTATACGGCGAATATTATACATTATCTGACATAAACGGATTGATCAAATTTTATTCAACTCCATTAGGAAAAAAACATGCGGCAGTTGAACTCAAACTTGAGGCTCGTATGGATAAATTATTTAAAGAATACATAATTAAAATGGCACCACAAATGACTGCATGGTTTAAAGAAAAATTAAATATCGACCTATCAGAAAATGATATTAATAACACCTTCATTTCAACTGATGATGATTAAAATGAATTATTATCTACAATTTAGTCACTCAAAAATCTGAGAGGCTGCATTTTAAAGTATCCTTTTCTTTTTTATCTTGATTCATTATTTTTTTCCTTTAAAAAAAAGAATTATTATAAAACTTATTCATATATTTCACATATTACTTTTGAAAATATAATATTATTTTTTTTACAAGATTGTAAAAATATGTTAAATTAAACATGTTTAGTTGATCGAAATACAAAGAATGAATAATTATCGAATTGAATAAAATTAAGACGCACCACGAATTTATTGTTTTCACTCACAAGATATTGAAATGATATTAATTTTGTCTACTAAAAGCAGGATCGTATGATGACGAAGGAACCAATTCAACTGTAATTTTCTGTTTAAGCTCACAAAAAAGTCTTGGTGAGTCAAGAAAAAGCTTAAAACAATTCATACCCTTAGACTTCTAGAACCAATTTAAAGCTGTGTTACAGGGTTTTCGATTGATTTTGAGATAGTCACCGCAAAATCATATGATAAAACTTTCAGAAGATTCTAAAGACCATAAAGCCTACTTATAGTTAGAGTTGTAGGCAGAATTTTCGTTATATGATTTTCAAGTGATAACTTTCAGAATGGATCGAAAATTCTATAAAATACCCAGAAATTTGTTCTAAAAGACACGTAAGCATCAATACGAGTTCGAACAGCAAATTACAATTTGAATGGTTCTCGCATAAGTAAATCGATGCAAAATTTAATTCTCTATTACACAGATCTATTTATTTCAACTAAGACACTGTTCTTTGTGAATATTTCAATATTTGCTTTTTAAAATCTTTTATATACAAACACTTGCGTTTCTGAACAATTCTTTTTTTGAACAAAAGAAGACTATTAAGAATAATAGTTAATTACAATATAATTAAAATCCAATGTACTAAGAGAAAGATCTCTGTTGTGACCCATATGATCAAACAAATACAATACATTACTTAACCGATAAAGCTATAAAGTATTGGTATAAGTTATGCTACTAATTTTGAATATTTCAATTTCAATAAAAAGATTCAGACGATTAATTAATATATAGAGAAATAATGTACCATGAGAAATAATTGCAGAAATATAATAACATAAATCTTTAGTATTATGAAGCATCGCAATACTTTTTTCTATACACTTATTTTACAATTAGAATAAGACATATGCATGCTTTTCTTTTCTCTGTAATAATTATTTCTTATTTTATAAGAAATAATAAACAACTATTTTCATGTTATCAGCGATTAAACTTGAATGCCATATGTTTAATTCTGAAGGATTATTATATTTAGTGATCATTTGTTCAAGTCCTTCATTTCTTTATGTAGATGATGATGATGATGATAGTGAATTTCTTGATTTGTGATTTTAAGTAAATTGAAATAAAAATACAGATAATGAACAAAATCGCATAACTAAATAAAAAATAGTCTAATTCTCTTTGTAAATTTAACTATTTTCCAGGCATCATTATAGTAAACAATTCTTAGTGAATTATTCTGTTTCTTTTTAAGTTTGTATCTTTTTCAATTTAATATTGATAATATCATTCATACAATATTTCATTCGATCAAGTACATACAAGTTTATTCATTAAAAAAAAATATTCAGAAGTGTCTAGTAAGGAATACTCCCATTTTACTTTCTTTCTAAAGCATGTATAGTATGTGAGAGCAATATCACATAGAATGTCTATATCGTAAATCCTCCAGAATATAAAGAGTTCACGTGAGAAATAAATTAAAAGGACAAAATCTGAACGAAATCTCTCGAACTATATGATATCAAGAAAATACTTGAGACATCATATCTAATAAAAGAATATTGATTTATAATATAAAATTCCTCTACGAATAATATTTTATCGTCGTTGAATATTGTTAAAAAGAATTTTTATTTCAATATTTTAGTTTTCAACGGTAAAATAATCTCTTTACTCAAATATAAACAGTGGCTAATTATTATCATTCATCGAGTAACTCGAGAAGTGCTTCATTTTCTTTTTTTTTATAATAAAGTTTGTTACAAAAAGAATTTTTGTAAAGAGTTTTTATTCAAATAAATGAAGCTTATCGCTAAAAGAATTTATTTTACATATTAATAACATTTAATAAAATTTTGAATCAAATTAAAACATTTAATAGTATTAGTTTACGAATATATTCAATTTTTAAAAATAGACAATTTTATGATAACTGCTGTATATGTGTTATAGTTTTGCACGTTTAGAGTGACATGCTTTTCAATACGATATGAAGCACAGGATTTATGTAATCCATCACATGTTTCGTTCTGCGTTTTATAATTCATTGAATTTCGAATATCGCCTAATTATGCCAATGAGAGAGAATTTAGAAAGGAATATAATGATTTTTATTCAGATGACGTACCATACTTTAATAATGATTGAATAAAATTTTTTGTTTATCACAGATTCTTTGAATAAATTTTCAAAAGTACATTATTTAGAATGAATTTTTATCAGTACACTTTCTCAATAAATTGAATAGACTAGAATATAGATGATAGGGTAAATTTAATCTTATGGATTAAATAAGAAAATATATATTTGATTAAAATTATCTCTAAATCTATACAATAAAAGGATCAAATATCAATTTAATTCTTATCAATATAAAAAAAAAGATTCATATAAATTTTAAAAAAAGTATCTTCATTCGATTCTTTATTTACAAAGAGAAAGAAATGTCTTTTCGTTTATATTTGGTTATAATTAGTACTATCTTTTTACTTAAAATTGAAGGTAAACCTGTAACAACAGGAAAATTAACTGAACGCATCGAACATTTACTTAATATAACTCGAATGGAAAGTAAATATAATAATATCGTTACAGCATATGTAACCAGCGATCCAAATTTATCAACTTATAAATCTCAAATAATGTCATTTTTAAATAAATTCTTATCATTTCAATTATTACGTCCTGATATTGTTAAAATCTATGGTAATACATATACATTATTAGATATAAATACAATGATTAAATTTTATTCAACTCCATTAGGAAAAAAATTAATTGATAAAGAAAGTAAAGTTGAATTAAGTCTTGCTCAATTAATACAAAGAAAAATTAAAGAACAAAGTCCAAAAATTGTTTCATGGTTTCAAGAAGAACTTAATAAACAAATATCAAATGAACAATTTAATCAAGCTATTCAGATAATGAATTCAATTTAAATATTATTGACATATTTTATTATTTGCAAAAAACTTAATACATACTTTTCCATTTTTATTTATCGAAAATGATTAAAATACAATATTAAATAAAATTAATATAGAATATCTTGAAACATTCTTTTTTCAGAATTTATTCGTCATAATGAATTAGAAAACTATTCTAAGATTTGCATGAAACTAAAAATGAAATATATTCATGAAAATTCAGAGATAAAAAGTAACTCTTTTTGATATGAATGAGATTAAAGGATTTCGAATATTAATTCAACTGAAATAAAGACATTTCGTATTTATAAAATAAATTGTTTATGTTCTCAATAGCGTCAAAAATCAAACTTGTAATCTGATTATTAACATAATTCAATACTATATGCTTAAGTAAAGAATATAGTCCATAAAGTATGCAATGAGTGATACACAAATATTATTAAAGGACATACTAAAAATAACTCAAACAGAAATTTTTTATTTTATGCTTCATTAAAAAAATTCTATGTAATATCTTGTTATTGATAAATATCATTGTCTTATTTTTATTTGTGTTGACATGAATCACAATCGTAATAATTATTTTTTAATAAATTATCCAATCAATTTTATTTATTTCGAGTTTATGATGGATGGAAATGATGGGAGTCATTTCTTTCCTTATCCACAAGTAATATATGGTAAACTATGGCAATATGTTAGAATGTTGCTATAATCTCCAATCGAAATATTACGATTAGATTCAATAGAGTGTCCCAAAAGTCATGATCACTTATCTTTATTATTTGATTTAACTTCATCAACTTATTCTTTTCTAAATAATAGGTCAATGCACTAAGTCTTTATTTCATAAATACTGCTCTAAGATATCATCTTTCAATGAAAAACAATAAAGTAAACTTTTTTCTGTTTCAGTTTTCATGAACATTGGAATATAAAGCACCATTATTTTTTGTATATCACTGAAAGACAACATTTTAGAATAGTACTTATGAAATTTGTTCCTATGAAAGAAAAAATTTAGTGCATCTGCCTATCATTAGAAACAGAATAAGTTGATTCAATTAAATTAAATAATAAAGATAATCGTAATTTTCTTTAAAATATTAGAAAGAAATTGTTGTTTCAAATGTTTTTGATAACATAAAAGTACATAATATGACTCAAAGTTATAGAAATATGCAGATTATTAATTTTGAATGGAAATTATTGTAAAAGCTATGAGTGAAAATATAATATTAAAATTCTACTGAACCTATCATAGATAATTGTTTTCAGAATTCAATATGTATATATATATCAATAATCTTGTGATTAGTCCGAGATCAAGGACAAACAACTGACTGAATCTATTTGAGTTAATGTAATTTATTCGCTACTTATCGATAAGTTGATGAAAATTGAATCTGAAAACAATTTGATTAAATAAAGAAAGTTTCGTTTTCAATATAATTTTATATAGTACAAAACATTTGTATTAATATTATTTAACATTACTCCTGCGGAAAAAACATTTTAACGTATTCTATATAATATTAATAGATTAAACAAACACTTATTTTAAAGACTTTTATTCTTTCAAATATCTGAAAATAATTTCTTTTCTGTTCTTTTTCTTTTGTATTTAAAATTATTCATTACGAGTTAAATAAGTTTAACGCATCAATTAACATTGAATGATATGCAAATAAGATGATCAAAAAAAAAAAAAAAAGTGAATTTGTTTGAATAGCATTATTCAACAAAACTGATCTTGTTATCAATCAATATAAAATAAATGACCGATCATTCATATATATATATATATTGTTTTTCTCTTAAATACTTGTTCAGATCTTGT
>JAJEKB010019447.1:29931-48468 GCA_022393335.1 Macrotrachela quadricornifera
ATTCATGTTGTCACTTTTTTTTAGAAATGCATCGCACTTTGATCGCAGTCGAACATATGATTAATTAATGTATGAATTAATATATCTTTAGATAAATTATTGACATATTTATTAACTTATTATATATCACTTTTAAATTTTGAAAATGTTCAAATTATTCTATTATTTTCTTGCAATACTAAAACTGGAATAGAACAACAAGAAGTAACATGAATTACTTTATAATTTATCCAATCAATTTAATAGAGTATTCAGAAAATTGAAATGTGCACAACAAGAATTATTTTTTGTGAATTGTTATTGAAATAAATTTTTTCTTAAATTGTTTATAATGCTTTATTTCTATTATAAAATTTGTTATAACTCATACTTTTTAAACTTAATCGAATTCTTATGTCAACTATAGTATTAATATATATCTAGCTACTACTACTGTTATCGACCAGGCCATTACACTTAAAATAATTCTCTTTCTTTATTTTAATTGTACTTAATGTGTTAGAACATTTGACCTATTTAGAAATATATTCATATAACCTTTTACTCTTTTCTTTCGTTGTTATATTTGATTATTAATGATAGTGAAAGCGCATCTTACAACTTTGAAACAACAATAAAAACAGTAGAATTTTTTTTAAAATTTGAATGTATTATTACATAGTAATTATATATTTAATTATACAATAATTTCTAATACTCTTACCAAATACATATTAGTTTAGATTAGTTCAAAACATTTATTATACTTACAAACAAATTCGAAATTGCAATATTGGCTAGTATAGATTTTGATTTACTATAAATTTAGAATTTCTACATTTAATCTTTATAGGGAATTCAAAATGGTAAATGCTATTCAGATAGTAAGTGTGAGACCATATATATATATATATCTCATTTCCTAACAAAGTAATTGTATAAAAAAAGTTGCAAACAATATATTGCCAGTTGAATGAACGCAGAGAAAAGTAGGATTACTAATTAATATATATATATATATATATAGAATGGAATAGAACATATCTTTAAATGAGAAATTTATTTAAAAGAAATCTTTTTTATATATTAAGTAAAAATAAATCATGTTTATATCTATTTTTATATTCATACAAATATATAACGAAATTCCATGATATAAATTTGATTGTGATTTTCTACTCAAATAAATAAAAATATTTTAATTCAAACTCATTTATAATTTAGAAAATTACTGAATGAAAATAAACGTGTGATCAATTTCAATTATGTATTCAAACGTAGTAAGCATGATTAATGTTTTTATTACTATTCTTCTATTAATGAATATTTTTTATATGACAATTGATAAAATAAAAAAAAGTAAATAGTATGATAGGAAACCGTAAATAAGAAACGTCTATGCGAAGAAGATAAAGGATCGATCAAAATTCGATGTCTTGATAGTGGAACGAGAATCAAGCACTTGTCTATATCAAGATACTTATTATGATTGTATACTTCCTTTTATGAATTCTATGATTTGTCGTTTTCAAGTATATGTAGCATATGAAAAATATATTAGCTACTCAAATCTTGATAAAAGTTAGAACAATTTAAAGAATGGCACTACTGTCAACTATAATATTGATAGTAGTGCTGTAAATGTATTTAGAGAATTAATCAACTTCTGATTCCTTAAATTTCAATCAATGATAATATTCTTTAAATATTTTATTCCTAAGTAATCGTCATTATTGACAATTTTTACGGAGCAGATCTATATTTACCTATTATTCTTTGCTCATCCATCGTGGGAGAGAACTATACTGAAAAAAGTTTTTGATATTACTTGATTGCAGATTGATAGATACACGATTAACTTTTCATAACAATGTTTAATTTTATTATAGAATTATTTTTCTTAGAGAGAAGTTGTATACTTAAATAAGAACTTTTTTTTCGAAATTGAACATTCATGAAAGAAGAGATATCTAAAATTATAAATTTTAGTGAAAATGTCTTTTGTAGGTGATCGTAAATAGTGAAAAAGAATGAAATCAATTTTTGTCTTTAAAATTGTAATGTCTGTTTGTAACATTATTTCTCTCTTATCATAATCTTCAAATGTCTAGTCATATTGAATATACTAGATAGTCTCATTCAATACAAAAAAAAATAACATAGTGTTGTCATATAGGTTCAGCCAATGTAGTCATTTTTTTATTGAAGATGAAGATATACTGATAATTCATATTCATATGAAAATATTTACAAAATATAGATTGTAGTATTATGATTGATATTAGTAAAGTCAACAGTAATTTTTAATAAGATATTGAAAATATTTTTAATATTAATTAAGAGAGTAAATGATAATGACATTAGAGAATTCATCAAGAACAGCGGCTGTTTTATTTGTTTTAGCCTTGAAATAAAATGTATTTATTTTTTCTAACTCATCTAAAGTAAGGGTTTTTACAGAAATCAAGAATAACATTTGAAAACTGTATTTAAAAACTTTTTTATATGCATATAAACTATTGGCACTGTTTCATAGACGGTAAAAAAAATAGTTCATTCAGACAAGTTATGACAAAGTATTTGATTTTTATTTTTGTAATAGAATGACGTTTTGACTCATTATATGACATAAGATCAAAAACAGTTTTAATTTATGACGTATATTAGAAAAAAAATTTGTTTAATGTATTTTTATTGATGTATATATCACACCTTTGAACATTCTAACAAGATAGAAGAAAGATATTTCATCGGTGAATCTATAAGATAATACAGACAGAATAATATTTTGTAACTGAAGAGATTTCTTTGCTTAATCTCACTTCAGTGGAGATTCTATATCATGATGATAGTTGTGTAAAAGACATTTGATAAACTAATCATTCTTTTAATAAAGTTTTTGCAAAAAGACGAAAAAAATAAGAGAAGAGTCGCTGGTTAATGATACGTCTTTCGTCGTGTGAATATATGGTGTTACATATCCAGGAAATAGGCAACTCCGAAAATGATACAAAAGATATGGACTATACAAAGGGTTGCTTTTAAGAGTTGATGCTTTTATATCATTAATTTCCTGTTGAATCTCCTATACACCCCAACTTTTCGGATCCATGGGAGTACTGACGTACATTTTGTCGTAAAAGTGAAAATGTATTTATTTTTTATAGAAACGTCATAAAAAAAAGTTGTTGAGGTTAAAGGGACAAACAAGCATATTCTATTATAGAAAGATTTTCTGTAAGAATGAAAGAAAAGATGAATAAAAACTAGTGCAAAATGTAACCTAAAATGACTTTTATTGTAGTAATACATTTTTTAATATGTAATGTCTTTTTTATCTTTTATATTAAATATCTTCTTTTCATAGCTATTCAAGCACAAAGAAATAGAAATAAAGAAAGTCTATTAAATTTTAAAAAAAATTCATTTAAATTAAATTTTAAACATACAATAGATGTACGTATATTAATTTTTTTATAAAAGAATGAAATATGTGGCATTGATGTTTTTGAGTGCAGAAAAAATGTTATCATTATATAATTGTTTCAAGAAAAGAAAGAAAAACTATTTACATTTAATTTATAGAAATCTGATTTCTTGTTAGTTATGTCGACTACTCTACTTTTTTTTTTTAACAAGAGATACAAAAGAAAGAGAATCATTTATTTCTTAGAAATCAGTACGTATATGAAATTAATAAGACATATAGCAGGTATATAGGTGAGTCTCAATAGATTGAATAATTATTTTTAATGACGCGAATCATTTATTTGAATAAGTATAAAAATGATTTCTTTGGAATTCACGCGTTGTTGAATCAGTATTTTTCATTGCTTGCTATATATATATTTGACGATGAATAGAGAAAATCATATTGCCAAACAAACATTTCTATCTTTTATTGAGATACTTCGCCAACAGGTACAGTTCACCTTATCATCTAGCATTAAGACTATGAAGATTATATACTAAAATGATATGTGAATCTTTCGTTGTTATAAATTGCCGTAATGTTTTGAATACAAAACCGAAAGTATATGGTCGTAGTACTGATCCCTGTATACTGTTCTCTTTCTTCGTATTTACACACTTATAATCGCGCTCGTTTAAACTATAGATAATCAAAATATAGAATACGTCTATATTAAACAATAGAAATATACGTATAGTGTCAGATGCATAAACAGAAAATAGAACATTTTATTTTTTTCTCTTTACTTTATTTTTAACACGTAGCTAACATCTATATAGTTTATTATCGTTATTTGCCATAATTGTATATTTTGACTGATTACAACTATATTTTTGAATGAATACTCCGGATCTCATTTTATGTAAAAATATATAATAAATGATAAAAAACAAGAACATCAGTCACAAAATACCAAATATTTTCATGTTTAGTTCAATACTATTACAGATCCCCAAGAGATTCATGGACGACCGGATCTTGTCAGATCTGTATAATTTCTATCGGATTCGACTTGGATTTTGTCGGATTCCTATCAGCGGGATTCCGACCCGGATTTCGTCGGAATGCGTCGGAAACAGGGTGAAATCCGTTCGGATCTGGTCGGATTTATCATGTTTCCGTTACATTCCGACGAAATCCGGGTCGGAATCCGGCTGATAGGAATCCGACAAAATCCATGTCGGATCCGATCGGTTTTTCATGAAAGATATCGGATTCCGATGATATCCGACGCGGATCCGACCATTTTCGATCGGATCCACAAGTCGGATTGAATGTCCTGGGGAAGAACAAAATAAAATTGTCAATAATATCCATTATATAGGAACATAGAATTGAAGGCCCCTCGCCCCTCCTAGAAACAAATTGTGTTATTTTCTTATCCGATTACAACCAAAATTTCAAAGAATGTTATTCTTCACTAGAATAACTTATGGCTAAAATATTTCCTTCAAATCTTAAAGATCTGTACAAGTTTCAGTCAATTCATTACCCTTTACGCGAGGAAAGTTTTCACAATAGGATTACTAGGTAATCATGTCGGGGCGGTTTTTAAATTTCAGAGTAACCTTCGGGCTAGATCCTCACAGCCTTCCAGTTTTGAAATTCCCTTTGTTTGATTTTTAAAAATACCTTTTCCAAAAATGTTCAAATTCAAAGTCCTAATGAATTTGAAATATCTGAATTTTTTATTTCAGTAAAAAAGAAATTCAAAAGTCGCAGCCTGTGAGAATCTAACCCCAACTGTCCCTTATTTAACAAAAAAAATACTTTCACATCTCCATTGAGTCATTATTAAGAAACCTTTTCCCGCATAAAGCGTAAACTCGAAAAAAATCGATTTTGAGAAAAATGAAACGGAAACTCAAAAACCATTCGAAAAACCAGATAATGGGTCCAAATTTTCAGCAATGAGTCCGTCCAAATCTGTTTGTTTTTAGAAAAATCATAAATATTCTGAAAGAGAAGACATTGTCGCATCTTTCGATGGCATTAATAAGAAGGAGTCTCAATATCAATATTTACTTTTTCATTTTTTGCTAAATAAGCATTTGTTGAGGGTTTAGGTTTTACTCGAATGCATTCAAACAAAAAAAGAAAAAATCATCCATTGCAGAATCAAAATTGCTTTGTTTCTTAATTATATAGTATTCAGATATTTATTAGGCTTAGACGTAACATCCTTGAACAATTAATTATCAATCACATATCAAATTTCTAAAGTATCTATATTCTGTTAAAAACAAATAAATTATACTATATCAACAAATCAGTATTATCATTTGTACTTTTCATGTGTGGGAGTTTAATTGTAATAGGATCTAAGATTTTTAATGAGAGTAAAGAGAGTCTATATTTAAAATGAGTATGAAAAAAGTTTGCCGGATATTCACTTTAATGAAGAGAAAAAATTGAGAGTTTAATCAGCTAGTCAAAGTAAAGGACGTAAGTTATTTGTATATGAATACTATTTTTATTGAAAGTCAAATAAATCTTTTTGTTAAGGACTTTCCGAAGATTATTCTCTAATACAATTTTTCTTTTCCTTCTTCAGTATTCTCAACTTTTTCAAAAGCATCATTCCAACCAACAGGTAAATTTTATATCTTTGATTTTAATAAGATGAAGATTTAATAATTAGAAATAATTTTTATTCATAGAAAAATGACAATTAAAATTCTGATTTTGATATCATTAATATCTTCATTGGCATTGACAGAATCACGAATATGTCAATGTCAATGTTGTCAATATATGGGACGACTCTATTCAAATAATAGAAGTTCATGTTTATGTTCTGTTACCAATCAAGGAAACCCTTTTGTTTGTGGTGGATCAACTGGACTTTATTCTGCTCGAATATGTACTTTAATGATTCATCCATATTATGATGCGAATAGACCTAATCTATGTTGTCAACTCAAACTTGTTTAATGAACTTTTTACTTGTTGTAATCATTGCTTATGTTATATTAATTAAAACAATTTTGATTTTTGATTACTTTTAACTATTGTTTTGAAATTCAGTGATTTTTGTTGTACAGTATTTCATACTAATCAGTAAGATTGTATAAAAATTCATTGATTTGAAATATAATTGAAAAAGTATAATAACCTAGAGTTTATTCTAAAATATCTTTCTTTTAGAAAATACTTATCTCGATTTTGAATGCAGAAATAATTGTTTGATACAACAAATTCATATAAAAATAAATATTTCTTGCAAACATTGCTTGTGGATAACTTCTGAAAATAACTTGAAGTAGAAAAGAACAAACATATTGTCAATATTTTAAATCTTAATGTATGTATAATACATTCTATGATAATAAAAATGATTTTAACGATTGTACAAACATGATGGTATGCACGACTTAACATACATGTCATTGCATTATCTTACAAAGAGAGGAAAAGGACTTTTTTTCTGTTCTGCATAAGTCTACAAGAAAAAATTTATATGCCACGGGCAGGAATCGAACCTGCGTTATCCGGACCACAACCGGATGTACTACCATTATACTACCGCGGCGAAAGTAAAATCGATCACATATGACTTGTTCAAAAATAATCTTATTTCATCCTTTATTGGAGAACAGAATTTTCTTAATAATAATATTATTGAATTTAATGATATGACTGCTCAACTTCACATATATCCAAAAAATGAAGTATTCAATCAATGCGGTAATTTCTGTTCTATTTGTTCAAGACAGAAATCACCATATATTGAACTACTCTTAAATGAAGTGATAAAGACATTCTGTTGTTTTATTTTTATATCGTTGATTCTAATTAATACGTATAGGTAAAAAATAATTATTGAAAGATCATAAAGTGCAATAATATTGTTCTCTTCTTTGTAAACTTTTGTTTTCTTTTATATTTAATCAGAAAATAGATGAAGTTATTATTACAAGTGTATAATATAATGATAATTATAGCAGTTTTATTTAAAATTCATTGTATTTACATGGATCAATGATGGAACGATTGATACAGTATATAATATTAAAACTCAATCATACACACACCACATTTAGTTTCTGAAGTCAATGATTTTTTAGCTTTATTCGATTAAAAAAGCTTTTGATTATGCGTGTTGTGTTCATGTTGTGTTTTATTATATTTTAATATGTTTGATGTGTTTGTTTAATCACTCTTTACATCTACTCGTGCTGCCAACAACATTGTTCTTGTTCTTTTTTCTTCTTATCATCTTAACGTATTTGATAATATTAAAGGGAATATTTTCATTTTTTTCATATGAATCTTTTGTAGTATTGTAGATATTTCCATTTGAACTGTTTTTATTATGAAAAAATGTAATCATGGTTAATTACTTGGTATAAAAATATACAATTGATATTTAGTGAAAAACTAACATATTGTAATGTTTCTTGAATGACATCTATCCACTACGAAGTGTTGCAAAGTATACAGTTTACAATGAGCTTTTTCTAAATTTTGGGTTGATATATATAATAGTCGACAAGTACTAATTAACTGAGCGAAAGAGAAAATCAATACTTATAATCATCAAATGTTTTGTTAGTCGTTTCGATATTAATGGTCGTTTGTTTTGTACTATCTGAATAGATTTTTATTTCTTTTTGTTGATTTTGTTAGAATAAAGAAAAAAAGTTAAAATTTATACTAATTCAAATAATTGTTCTATTTTTTTAAATAGAATTATTGGCTCCTATATGGCATTATTATTGTTATTGCACGACCTTGACGTTCAACTTTTCAAACAAGTCAAAAAGCAATGTTTAATGAATTATCCAGACGATTGAATGCAGCAGCCGTATGCGGTCAAATATGTGCCGTTTATGCGCGGTATTTCGTCGGGATCCTGGCCAAGAGTTTCCGACTGTATTTACACCATACACAGCATCGTATGTGCGCCGTTTACGACCATATTTATGCTGTAGTCTCATTAAGAATCAATAAAATATGTCGCCATATACGACTGTTTTTGTACCATACCGTTTTGTCTGGGTATCAAATGGTGACCCTGTATGGCAACTTTTACAAGATATCGATTTTATTCATGAACATAAACAATTTCAAATGGAAGAAGTACTGTCTGCTCAAACCATTTTTTTATCGTTCACTTGAAACACTTAAACGTTTTACAAAATTAAATTTCGATTAAAAAATCATTAAAGAATTCTGCTTGTTATTGTATTTTTTTAAATATATTATATAGATAACAACAAGTGCCATATATATAAATAAATATATATCTATATATACATTTATCGTTTTATTCCTTTCTTTCAGATACGTGTTTTCAAACGTGTTCTTCTCCTCCTTAATGTTGTCAAGGTATTTTTCTTTGGCATGTGGATATTATTTCAACTTTGATTTTTTCCCTTAGTCATTCCATATAAGTATATATACGAAGGACATTTGAAAAATAAAAACTATTCAATTTTCGATCAAGCAGAACGATTGATTTGCTAACAACAATAGAAAAACAAACTTATTATTTAATTATAGTATATGGAAAAGTAACTTTAAAAAAGATTTTTTTTTAAATAAACAATCAAAAAAATTATTTTATTAATTAACTGCAATGAATACAGTTTGATATAATGATATTCAATTAATTTGATAAGAATATATTTAAACATGGCTAAAGAAGAAAATCGCTCTTGATTTAATTTATTCTAATTATTCTAATTAACTATGATATTTTTTTACAAATAATCAGTTGGGATTATTTTAATTAATTTTTATTAGAAGAATGTCAGGATAAACATTATTATTAAATTCTGCGTGATCATGATCAACATTATATTATTGCTAGCAATGGTATTGCCAATCGATTGTTCTATGCGATTGTAAATTATAATGCTTTTTCAACTAAAACATCTTACTTGTTTCGGACATCGATAAAGAGTTGAAAAAACAATCTTTATTATGCGTATGTTTCCTTGTTCAATAATAAAATTGATCAATAATAAAAAAACTCAATGAATAATATATACGAATCAAATAATGGTTGTGAGAAAAATTCAACCATCAAAATGTAATATATATTCCTCTGGTCAAAATAAACAGCACATCTTGTTTTTCCATTCATGTCTCTCTAGCCTCTTCGTTCGGCCTCATGCTTACACCATAGATACGTCTTTGAGTGCTTGACTTACTCAGAAGATCTCAGACTTTATACCTCAAAAATTTGCGACGAAAAGGAATAAATGATCTGGTTTATTACATGAAATGTTTTACAAAGGCGAATTACCAACAAGAAAATAGGCTCAAAATAACATATTCAATCAATTATCGATGTAACTGTTAGATGTAATCACAGCGTATAACTGACTATGTGCTATATAATTATTACCAAAGATGTCTTTCTGTATACCCACCTATAAGAGCTAACCAAGTACAGTGCGAGATTTCAAATGAAATCTGATATAACAGAAAAATTAACAATACAACAAATTCTGGGGACAATGCCGTATGAATAATACTTACATATTTTTATTTTTCTTACTAAAGGCATGCAGTATAAGTCTGAGATTTTTAGAGTAAGTCAAGCAATCAGAGACGTATCTATGGTATAAACATGAGGCCAAACGAGAAGACTAGAGAGATATAAATGGAAAAACAAGGTATGCCGTTTATTTTGACTAGAGGATATACAGATATATGATAAATTACAACCTTAATAGGCACTGCATGGTTTATGTCAATTTTCCATAGATGGCATACGTTGTTTTACTTGTTGATGAATTTGATCAATGTATGTAAAAATAAACTAATAGGATTATTACTATTATTCAAATGATATGGATGAATTCATTGAGTCAGTTTATTTTTCTATCAATTAATTAATCGTTGAAATCAATTATCGGGAAGTTTATTAGCTCATTATATGTCACTTGTAATTCTCAAAAGAGGTTCAAAGTATTAAAGATCAATGAATTATATTATTTCCTTACGATATCAAAACTAACTCAAACAATCAATTTAATAAAACATTCAGAAAATTGAGTTGTGCACAATAAGAATTGTTTGTTTTTATTGATAAAATAAAAAACGATTTAACAATATATAAATAATAAAGTCTTATTTATATTGTTTCATATGACTTTATGTAGTAGACTCTTTTAAAAAAATGATTCTACATCATTTATAGTGCTTTACTCCTATTTTGAAAGTTTTTATAATTCTTTCATTTTAAACTTAACTGAACTCTTATGTCAACCGTAACATTAATATGTATATCGAGCTACTACCCAGTGAAAAAATGTCCAATTATATAAGATTTTGTCAGATTTCAATCGGATTTTTGTGCGTCAAAATCAAAATTATAATTGATTGAAATTCTCTCAGATCAATAATAATTTGATTTTTAATCAAAAAGTATGTGATTTGAATCGAAATTGTACTTGATTTAGAAGATTAGTTTTTAATGAAAACTGATCCTCTAAATCAAATGGAGTTTTGATTCAAATCACATATTTTTTGATTAAAATTAGGACTATAATAGATTTAGAAGATTATTTTTGATTAAAAATGAAATTATTGTTGATTTGAGAAGATTTTAATCAATTACAATTTTGATTGTGGTGCACAAAAACCCGATTGAAATGCGATAAAATCTTATATAATAGGACATTTCTTCATTGGATAATGTTTTTCAACCAGACCACTGCACTTGAAATAAATCTGTTTATTTTAAATGCACTAAACATGTCAAAAATTTAGATCGATCTAGATGTATATGTACATGTAGTAATTCTCTCGTTTCTTTGTTTATATACATGTCTTAAGGCTCCCCCCCCATCCTAATATATGAAAATTTTCGATCTTTTGATTTATAGCGCTTTAGATAGAGCAAAGTCTCTGCTATCGAACGCACTATGGTTTATTGGTTGTATGATAAATTTTCACGAGAAAAAAATCGTTTTTTCAAAAACCTCCTAATCTAGACTTCTCAAGGTTCCTCGGAAACTTCGAAATGTAAATTTTCGTAAAATTCTTTCGATCTTTTGACTTGTAGCGCACTAGATAGAGCAAAGTCTCAGCTATCGGACGCACTATAGTTTATTAGTTTTCGGATGAGTTTTCACGACAAAACATCGGTTTTTTCGGAACCTTCCCTAATCTAGGCTTTTCAAACTTCTTTCACGTTTTTCTCAAATTCGTTTTTCTTTTAATACTTTCGTATTTCCCAAATCCTTTCACCATTTTAAAAGCTACAGAGCTCGGGTTGGTTTCAAAATGAAGAGATTGATTAGCTCTACAACTTAATAGAGCCAAAATTTTAGATTTTATGTTCAGTGTCTCATAACATTTAAATGTATCACAGTGCATGCCCTATCATTATCATACACTATAAGATAAACTTCAACAAAAAATATTGAAAGCGAAAATTAAAATTCGAGCTCTGTTAAGTTGTAGTTCTAGGTTTTTGGCATATTTTAAAACCAACCCGAGCTTTCTAGCGTTTAAGATGGCAGTAGGATTTGGGAAACCCCGGACCCTCCATTTTGACCGGTAATCCTCAGGTAGAACCTGGTAGACTCAATATTTTGAGCTGAAATTTTTACTGTGAGCTATCTAGTATGAGATACAACTCCTCTGAAAATTTCAACAAGATTGGATGATCAGAAGCAAAAATAGAGTTTAGGGTGGGGGGGGGGGTAGCCTTAATGGTAGTACAAGTACATATTAAAATCATGAAATAGTAATAAAAATTTTTGAATTTCTTAAAAACTTTGATGTATTACATAGCAATTGTATATATGTAATTATTTATACATTAGTTTCTATTAAGTCTTATTAAATAAATTTCGTTTTAGATTAGTTGAAAACATTTATTATATACTTGGAAATATGTTTGAAATTGTAAAATACGTGCGATATTGATTGGTATAGACTTTGAATTAGTATAAATTTAGTATTCTACATTTGATTTTTATAGAAATTTTCAAAATGGTAAACATTATATTCAGATGGTAAACATAAAATTAGAAGAAAAAAAAATATACGGTTTGCTAAGAATGTAATTGTATTATAAAATGACAAACCAAATTCTACCAGTTGAATGAACGCAAAAGAAAGTAAGGTTAACAACTAGTTTATATGACATAATATATAAACTATTTTTGAACGAAAAATTTTTTTCAAAAGAAATTCTTTATATTTCAAGTAAAATTAGATTATTTTTTTACCTATTTTTATATCCATACAAAAATAACGCAAAATTTCGTGATAAGATTGTGGTTCTGAATTTTGAATTCAAATAAACAAAATATGAATGTTTCAGTTCAAACGTATTAACAATTTAGAAAGTTATGAAACAAAAATGAATGTGTGATCAATTTTGATTATGTATACAGGTGATCTGAGAAAGAGTAATATTGTTATTATTATCTTTCTACTAATGAATAAGTTTTCATAACTGGATAGACAAAAATAAATAGGTAATGTAACAGGAAACTGAGCATAAAGAAACAATATTTTGTCAGCGGAACGAGAATCAAACATTTGTATATAGAGTGATCTGAAAGTCATTAGTTTTAAAAAAGCTTTGAATATTTTCATTACAAGTAAATCAAACGAATTCATTTTTTTTACCAAGAATAGAGGCATCTTCACACTTCAGTTTCATACGAACAAGCGTATTGAAAATCTTTGTTAAGTATCGCTGTTGAGCTGAATAAGAAAATTTTACTTTTTCATATATGGGAAGAAAACAATATATAGCATAGTGCAAAAGGTATTTTATTGAAAAGAAAACTAAATATCTCTATTACAACTTGAACAAGCCAACCAATACTTTTATCGAGGATAGAGACATATTCACACTTTAAATCCATGCTGACAAGGTTGCTATGAACTTTTATTAAGTTATTTCTGTTGAATTCAAAAGAGATACCTAACAAAGATTTTCAATATTCTTGTCTATATAAATTTGGAATATGAACATGCTTCTATTCTTCGTAAAAAAACTGAGCTCGTTTGGTCGAGCTGTAATGGAGATATTCAAATCTTCCTAACTCTAATGACTTTCAGGACACACTATGCATCTATTGTGTGTCCCAAAAGACTCTTCCTAAATGTTTTTTTTTTAAATATCTTCACTATTTCATTCAATTTTATCAACTTATTTTATTTTAAATGATAGGTAGACACATCATGTTTCTTTTATACAAACAAGTTTCATAAGTATTGTTCTAATATGTCATCTTTCAGTGATATAGGAAAAATAGACATTTTTTTATTTCCAGAAAAATAACAAGTATGACAAGTTGAATAGTAGGATGCTGTATTTCAATTTTCATTCATTTAATAGATTGTATTAAAAAAATAATATAGACTACAAGATAAGGTGTGGAAAGCTCTGCAATTTATATAAGATTGTTTATATTATAGTGGCGCTTTTTGCTTTCAAAATGGGTAAAATTTTGAGAGTTCAGTTTTCGACCATGTAAAAACGATGTTCTTTGTGATACAAAATGAATCAGTTTTTCTTAATCATTATACTCTTCAATGTCTAGTAAAATTCAAAATATGATGTAATTTCATTCAATACGAAACAATAACTTAGTACCGTCGCTTAGTTTAAGCTGATATTGTCATCTTTTTATCCTTGATAAAGACATACTGATCAGCTATATTCTTATGAAAATATTTATAAAATATAGACTTAAATATTCTAGTCGGTATGAGTAAAAGTTCAGCAACTTTCAATAAGATATTGGAAACATTTTTAGTATTGTATTTATTTTTCATTACGTATTTAAAGTAAAAAACTTCATAGAAATTATGGCTACTACATTAAATAGTATTTAAAATGTTTTCTCTATCGACACTGTTTCATTAGCGACAACAAATAGTTCATATGGACAACTTATAACGAACTCTTCAATTTTTATTTCTTCGAAAAAGTGATTTTTTGACCCATTATTTGACACAGTATGAAAACAGTTTTTGTTTCAGATATATATTTAAAAAAATTTATGTTGGATGGTTTGTTGTGCTATATCAATCACATGTTTAGACAAGTGAATGAAGTGAAAAGAGAAGATTTTATAGAGAAATCTATAAGATGATATATATTGAATAACATCTTATAATCACACAGGTTTCTTTACTTAATCTCATTTCGTTCAAGACCCTACCCAGGTCGATGAAAACGGCTAAGTTTACAATATGAAAGCGTACCGTAAACGTTTTAAAAACGGCGTATTTACGGTATAATACGGTGTCAATTCGGTCCGTTTTTGGTCCGTATCGAACCGTATTATCGGGCACAGAATTACGGACCGTAACGTGTCCGTTCAGTAAACTTTCCGTATTTGGTGGTTTTTTGAGAATTATCGGATATGATACGGTAGTGTGTTTTATATCGTATTGAGACCGTTTCTTGGCCGAAAACAGACCAATTTATATCCGTTCGCACTACTCAGAGTATTTTATCTCGACAATTAGTTGATTCAAAATCATCTATTTCATTAGCAATATCCAGGACGAATAATCTTAAGCTCGGATCCGTCGAGATCCTACTAGGTTTTTGTAGCCAGCTCAAGTATTGCCTGCATCATGCATGCCATACTTATTATATTATTTTCTCATATGTTATATATATATATATAGTCATGATCAACGGTAAGGTATCCCATTAATGTTTTTTTTATTGTAGGGATACAACATACTATTATTCGGGTCATATGATAGAGTATCACAGATAACCCTGAGTGGGCCCAAATAATGCTATACTTTATTGTTACGATAGTAGTGAAAGTTTTCTCCACTATTGTATCAATAAAGCATAGTGTTGTTCAGGCCAATTGAGAGTCATCTGTGATCCTCTATCGTATGACCCGAATAATAATATGCTGTATCCCTACAATAAAAAAAAACATTAATGGCAAATATTACCGTTGGTCACGCCCATATATACGGCATTGTAAGAATAATAACCTAAAATAAATTAAAAAAAATGAATTGGCTTAAAATACTTATTGTTCCATAATTCAATAAGAAAAGTAATCTAAAACAGATAAAAAAGAAATAATTAAAAATACTTACTATTCAACAATGAGCCTTATTCATGTTTCGTTGTTGGCCACGGATCAAAGAGAAAATGTCATCAAATCAAAGTAACAATCAAACAGTTCAACCACGAAGCCAATTGTGATTAAGGCTCATTGTATAAGAAAGCTAATCTAAAATAAATAAAAACGAAATAAAATGATTAAAAATACTTACTGTTCAATAATTGAATAATAATGCTAATCTAAAATAGATAAAAAAAAACAAAAATAATTTAAAATACTTGTTGTTCCATAATTTAATAAGAAAAATAGCCTAAAATAAATAAATAAACAAAAAGAATTTGTTAAAAAGACTTACCGTTACATAATTGAATAAGAATAATAATCTAAAATAAGAATATTAAGTAGGTTTTCAAAAAACGTCTAGAAGCGGGACCCAATCTGAGTACCGTTATCGGACAGAATTCGGTACTCCGTATTACGGTCCGTATTACGGTCCGTAAACGTTGCGAAAAATATCCGTATCTATACCGTTTACTGCTATCAGTATACGAAAAAAGTCGGATATCCGTATAGATACCGTTTTTTATCCGTATACTACCGTTTACGGTCCAACTCGTTCGACCTGGATAAGTCAAGATCATAGTTGTATCCAACGACATTTAATAATCTTACAATTTTTTTGTATAAAAGCTTTTGCAAAACGGAAGAAATAAAAAAATAGTTCATAGTTAACCTCACGTTTTCTGACCACGTGAATATAGGGTATCACATATCCAGGAAATAATCAATTCAGATAATTCTACCAAAGATGTAGGTTATACGAAGAAATATTTTTAACAGTTAGTATTTCTAGTTCATTAGTTTCCCGTTGAAACTCTCTCACTACCAATTTCTTGGTTATATGATACTACTGACGAGAATATTGTTCTCAAAACTAGAACACATCTACTTTTTGCAGAAATGAGATAGAAAAAACAAATTAATTGATGAGATTATAGTTACAACCAAACATTTTATAATAGACAAAGATTCTTTCTAAAAATGAAAGAAAAGTCGAGTACAAAGTAATAAAAAATGTAATCTAAAATGTCCTTCATTGTAACAATACATTTTTAATATATAAATTCTTTATCTTTTGTGTTGAATATCTTCTTGTCATAACTGTTTAAGGACACATAAATAAAATTAAAGAAAGTCATTGTTAAATTTTGAATAGAATTCATGTAAATTAAATTTTAATCATACCATAGATATATACGTATCAATTTTATATAAAAGAATAAAGTACGTGATGTTGATGTTATAAACTACAGAAAAAAATGTTATCACTGCATAATTGTCTCAAGGAAAGAAAAGAGTATTTACATTTAATTTATAGGAATCTCACTTATTGATGGTATGTCAACAAGTTTCTTTTTTTCTTTTAGTAATAGATAAAAGAGAAAGAAAGAAAGACTGACGTTTATAGATCCAATTATAATACAGAGATATTCCGTTTTTATATAAAAAGAACTTTAAGAACTCACATTATTATCATTTTTACTCATAGAAATCAATATAAATATGAAATTAATAAAACACGTAATGAGTATGTAGGCGTATCTCAATAGATTGAATAATTATTCGCAGTAAGATGAATCATTTATTTAAATGGGCATGAAAATGATTCTTTTAGAACTGACATATCTTTGAATCAGTATTTTTTAATACGTCACATAAATATATTCATTTAATAGTGAAAAGAGAAAATAGTATTGCAATACAAAACGTTTCTGGTTTTTTTTTTATTAAGATACTTCATCCACAAATATAGTCTACATCATGGTCTAACATAGAAACTAACAAGATCGTGTATGAAAATGATATATGCGTCTTTTGTTGTCGCCAACTGCGGTACTACTTTGAATACTACATGAAAATATACAATCGCAGTACTAAACTCTATAAACTATCCTCTTTCTTCGTATTCAAACATTTATAATCCTAGTCGCTCGACCGAAGTTATCAAGGTACACAATGAGTCTATATCACAGAACAGAAGTGTACGTTATAATAGATGCTTAAATAGGAAAAGAAAAACAACATGAGACCTTTAATTTTTTTCTTCTTACTTTTTCTTGATCATATAGTTAATACATAAGTAGTTGCATTGTTCTTATTTGACATAATTGTATATTTTGATGGATTACAACTATATTAGTGAATCAAATCTTTTCATATAAAACTGTTTTATCTGATAGTACTATTCAGCTTTTTTATATTTGACATCTCGTTTTATCTAAAAAAGCTTGATACATGATAAAAACTAAGAAGCATCAGCCACAAAATACAAGATATTTCAATGCTTGTATCATTAATATAGTAGGAGAACAAAATAAAAATGTGAAAAATATTCAGTATGTCGAAACAGAAAATTTACTTAAATTGATAAGAATATCAATGTTAGTATCTACTATTTCTATTATTTACTAAGTAAGTATTTGTTGAGGGTTTTAATTTTACTCGAATGCATTCAAATAAGAAAACAAAAAAATCATCTATTGCAGAATCGAAACTGCTTTGTTTTTTAATTATATAGTATTCAGATATTTATTAGGCTTAGACGTAACATCCTTGAACAATTAATTATCAATCACATATCAAATTTCTAAAGTATCTATATTCTGTTAAAAACAAATAAATTATACTATATCAACAAATCATTATTATCATCTGTACTTTCCATGTGTGGGAGTTTAATTGTAATTGGATCCAAGATTTTTAATGAGAGTAAAGAGAGTCTATATTTAAAATGAGTATGAAAAAAGTTTGCCGGATATTCACTTTAATGAAGAGAAAAAATTGAGAGTTTAATCAGCTAGTCAAAATAAAGGACGTAAGTTGCTCGTATATGAATGCTATTTTTATTGAAAGTCGACTAAATTTTTTTATTAAGGACTTTCCGCACATTATCCTCTAATACAAATTTTCTTTTCCTTCTTCAGTATTCTTAATTTTTTCAAAAGCATCATTTCAACCAACAGGTAAATTTTATATCTTTGATTTTAATAAGATGAAGAT
>JAJEKB010019447.1:53468-114256 GCA_022393335.1 Macrotrachela quadricornifera
AACAGAATACTGTTTTTCCCGAAAGTGGTAGAAACCCCGTGGATTCACCCTTATTTGTTAGAGGATGATATGTATCATCCTCTTTTTCTTTCTTTTTTTCTATACATCTTTTTTTCTGTCCTTTCCATATATTCACATATGTTGCGTTAGTTCTGTTCACATTTCGTCAACTTCACCTCCACCCTTCGTCATCTTTCACACTATTGATGTTCTTTTTTTCTCATTTCATCATCGTTAATTTATCTTCGGCAAAAACATAATATATTGAAATAAAAATTAAAGGTTCATTTGATAATCTCATTTAAATTAACATATCTTTCTTATATGTTATGAAGAATCTGCTTTTATCCTAGTCAGCTGTCAAATTCAACCTACACACAAAACTAGATACAGGCTACGACAGGCAGGCCAGGCGGCCTGTTATGAATAACAGGCAGGCAGGCCAGGCCAAGAAAAATGCATCACAGGCGCAGGCAGGCTAGAGGGATATCCAGCCTGCCGTGAGCAGGCCAGGCCTAGGAAAAATAGGCCTGTTTGGACCTCTGCCCGTTAGTATAAATCGGCCAATGAGTTTTGCTATATATTTTTCCCATTTACAATATTTCTGATCCTTATTGATTAATAGAAATGCGTTAGTTAATCTGCGATACTCAACTTTAACACTTCAATGCACTGGAACCTAAATAATAGACATTTCTTCCAATAGTCGAATAGAAAAACATTTCCAAAATTAGCAACATCCTCAACCTCAATATCCTGAATTGCTTAAATTCCTATGATTTTTAGGAGCTTCATCTACTATTAATGTATATTTCTTAAGTTTCCTGAATTTCTTGAATTCTCAGACTTTATAGGAGGTTCATCTTGGACAAGAACATATTGCTTAAATTTTTTGAATTCACAGAGTTTATAGAAGGTTCATCCACTATTAATATATATTTCTTGAAGATTTTTCCGCTGTTTATCTTACAGAACGTCCAACAAAAACACGTTCTGGTGGTAAAATCTTGGAGAAAACGCACAATGAACGTATCGTGCATTTGGTATGCGATAGAAAGTCATATGATAGTATTTTCTAGTAAAGTTTCTGAACTTTCCACCAAAGTGTAGCCCCTCATACTTTTGAAAACAATCGCAAACCGTGAATCTATATATATTTAATACTTTGTTGCTACTTTTTTCAGTTGAAATATACTTTCTTTTTATGCGATTATAGGTTTTCCTTTTTGCGACTAGATAAATGAAATAGTTGATGATGCTTAATTTTCAATTGTTGGAATGAACGAACAGTAGTCATTTTAACAAATTTACAGCTACACAGTATTGTATTTTTTTTTACTTCAGTCGATCGGTATTACCTATCCTTATTACTACTGGTTTCAGTTTCACATTAATACAATCATAACAAAAGATTACAAGTCATAGAAGATTATGGCTAATGTTCAATAGAGACGTCACTTTCGATATCTCTCCTTTCGATGTTTGTCTTTCGACATTTTTCTCTTTCATCGATAATTATTGGACATTTTGTCTTTCTACATTTTTTCCCTTCTATTCATTTTTTTCGGCATTTTTCTTTCGATATTAGTCCATTCGGTCTTTTTCCTTTCGGCCTAATGACGGCCAACCAAAAATTCAGCCGTCAATCAATAGAAAAAAAAAAGTAAGAATAGTCATACAATTGCAGATGTGATCATTTATTTCGATATATGGCGTCGATTACATATTTCGACGATCTATCGGACTTAGTACTAATCGAACTCTTTTCATATCTTTCATCGATTGATATCCTTTGGGGACTTACTAATCTTAATCATCGTTTGACAATGTTAATCATGGAACGAGGTCTCTTTTATCATATTAATTTATCATTGGCACGTTATCATCAATTCAATAGAATTCTTCGATTTCTTCCACTGAATGATATTCAATCAATTTCAATTGATAGTGATGCATCTCCACTGCAACTAACTCGATGGCCTTATCTACCTCGTTTGAGAACTCTGCGTATCATTAATGTGTACAATTATGATGATCTTTTGTTCTTTCTTTTACTTCATGCAGCAACACTCACTCATCTCATCATCAAATCAAAGGAAAAACTAGTACCGGTAAGTATCAACAGTTGGTTTTAATAAATGTAGGATTACAGAAAGAAGGAGAATAATAGTTGAAAACGTAATCCTATTCTATCTTCAAACTTATTCAAAATATTGCTAAAAAGGAAATTGTATAAATGAATAGGTTGTACAAAAGATAAGTTATTATTATTTTTTGAAAAAAAATTCATACTGAATTAAGATATGCGACATATGGTGCATGTGCAGAATGAGCACACCATCAATATACATATGCAAAGACAGAGCAGAAAAAGATATCTATTGGATGAGAAGCACACCACTATTGAATGAAAATTTCTGTTCAATAGTGGTGTGCTTCTTATACAATAGATATTTTTTTTATTCTGTCTTTGTATATGTATATTGATGGTGTGCTCATTCTGCATATGTACCCATGTTTTTGCTTGTGTTTGTTGCCCACAGCTTCTATACCAATATAAATACATACATCATTTATCTGTTTAATTAAAAATGCTTATAGAACTGTGATTCATGTAGCTAAAATATTAAAGCTTATCGTTCTACTCACATGTTGAAATATAAAGTAGATCTTTCTATTTGGTATGAAAGACCCTTCTGAAATAATTATGTAATATCATTTGATCTTTTATTGAGGAAAATAAAACATCTATTCAAATCAAAGAACACACCATATTCTGGAATACATCCGAATAATGTTGATTTATAGAAATCTTGATAAAAAAAGAACGTATAATCAAATAATGTGATTAATTCATTAAACCGAACAAAAGTTATCATATTGTGCTCTAAGTTTTGAACAATTTTATTATGGAATTCGCGAAAATATCTTTAATAATTCTAAATATACTCAACAAGTACTTTAGTTTGAATAATATCGTGAATATTTGTACTTTCAAAGTTTATAAGATTGAAAATTTCCGTAATATAAAATACTGAATAAGAAAGTTTTTGTCCAGCGGTATGTATAACAGAAATGAAAATTATTGAAATAGTGTAAAAATTTCTATTGATTACAGTAAATTGTTTTGAGAAAGCTTTCTTTGAATCTATAGAATTTAAAAAGAACTGACTTTAATTATTGATAAAGAATTGCTTTAAATAGGAACTTCCCTTTGAGAATTATTAAAACAAAATGCTGTCACTTCAAGTCGCATCATAAAATTATTAGTGAACATTATTCTTCATTTATGATTCAATGACATTTATATATTGCTTCTTTTTTAGGATGGTTTTTCCTTTAAATTCGAACACCCAATAGGTGACATAGTATTGTTAATAAGCAATATTATTCTTATTCATTTACCTGTACTTCGATCTCTCGACTTAGGCATGAACTGTTATGGAACATGTTGGCCGAATACTACCCCAATAGTTCCTCTTACCTATTTACGTCTGTCTTTACCAGATATGGATACTTTAGTTCGTCTTATTTCAACAGTACCACTCTCCGACACATTACGCCAATTACACATAAAAATAGGCAACAGTCAGTACAAAAAACATTCTTCTATGTTAACATCTAATCTTTCGATTCGAATGATTAATTTACATACATTTACTCTTATGCAAACATTTTTCTCAATGTTAACAATTGAATGGACACTTTTTGAAATTCTAACATCGTCCAATGTAATGCCTGTTCTTCAACGAGCTAATGTGTCACTTTTTATTAATATTGCTGATTTAAATCGCATTAATTCATCACCATTTTTTACTGATCATCGTCATGTTGATATTCATTTTGCTTTTAATCTTATCAATTGTCCGGAATATATCGAAGTGAATCAATATATACCACGTGGTAGTCGTTTTCATCCACGAGAAATAATTGGTGCAACATTGGTTATTAATCATTGGTCTAGCAGAGAACAACAGCTCGCTGATGGCGATCCTTTTGTAAGTCATCGTTCAGTTAGATTCCTTTCCATTTTATAGGAAGATAAGATATCAATGGAAGTGAGATTATTGGTTTTTCTTGATAATTTGAATTTCATCAAACAATATGTTAGTATATTCTTTATATTTATAGAGTCATGGACGTCAATATTATCATCATATATGGTACACTCTTCCATGGACATTCGATGAGTTCTTTCATGAATATATTCCATATAGATGGATTACTAGAGTACAAGTCTTTGAAAAACCTCAAAAAATGACGACAACTGATCTATCATCTCTTCGTACACTAGATGCATCAGGTCAATATTTGGCATCATCTATATTCTCTTTACCTCATGTGGTATTATCCGATTGTGTTGAAACATTGCACTTGTCCTTTTATAATAGACCTATTCATATACATTTATCCGCTCTTCGCCATATAACTCTTCTAAATAGTATTAATTGTTTGAACTATTGTTCTTTATTTCCACCAACTATTCGTTCTATTCGTATTCTACTTCTTGATTTTTCTCCTAATTATATGCTTCCAAACTGGCCAGTGGTTTTGCATTCACTTTCAACTTTGCCACAATTGAGTTCATTACGTGTCTTTTTATATGACATGCCAAAAACGATTGACGATAGAAGCTGTGAAATGATTGCAGAGAGAGCATCTTTATTCGCCGATTTTGGCTTTTGCTTTCGAATGAAAAACTCCTCATTCGATTCTATGCTTATCAGCCATACAAAATTTATAAAACAATTATGTCATCATATACTTCGATTGTCTCTTGATAAACAACCCTATTATTCGATTGAAGATGATGATTGTGGACTCATTATGTGGTTTTAATTAATAAATAACACCAGTGTCGCATATCCCAAAAATTGGAGATTTATCAACTTGTCTCTCAAGAGAAGCTGTATATACTGCGAGAGATGTGGTTGTGGATGCGAGAATGTGCATCTCTAAAGGAAATGATACTTCTCACATGGTACATAACCATTTCTCTTGCTAGAGGTGCAGCATCTCCATATTTCGGGATGTATGACACTATTTATTAATAAATCTGATAAGAACCATTCGTAATTATGATGAATCTAATAAAATAGTTTTTGTACAAATATCATTAATCATTATTGTTGTTAATTTTTTTTTGTTATAATTGTATAAAATTAACTGTCAAGTCACATTATGAAAAAGAAAAAATGTTTTTATTTTTACTAAAAAAAAGTAAATAATTAAATCGGCAAATAACTTTTGAACAGTTCTATTGTAACTCGTTGATTCTTCTGAGTATATTACATCATGCTTAGATTCATTGATTTTATCGATGGAAATATTGTAAGGTTTGAAAGACAACTCAGATTTCGTTGATTTATTTAATATAATCATCTTTTTCTTGATAACGTCTTTGAAGTTGTTCACGTTGTTGTTGATATAAATAAATATAATCACCTATTGTTTCAGTTTCACTTTGTAATTGAAGAACAACATGTTCAAGATGTTGTGTACGATCTTTTAAATCGGCATTTTCACGCATTGCTCGATTAAAACGTTCCTGACATTATTATTTTTAAAATTTATTTCATCGCTAAAATAAATATCACTGCTGAAATTTGGTTGTTGTTGATCGTGAAATTTTTTAACTAAAAACAAAATCTGAAATTATTAATACTTTGTCATGAAAAATTTTAAATGAATAATTAATTATTTATATTTAAAATACAAATGTTCAAATAAAATCTGATCGAACATTTGTGTTAGAATGAAAAGAACAATCACTTTTTCTTTACTTTCGCCATGAGTGAAGATAAAACGAGAAGAGGAACAGTTGTTCTTACTCTTCGTATGCTTTAATATGAATATCATATTTAAAAAAGCAACTCATTAGATCACTAGGGTAGGTACTGTCCTTCAAGAATTAATAGAAAATCTTCATGATCAGTTATACCTATCAACTGAACGATATCATCCGTCATTTTTGATCTCTCCATTTGATTCTTCAGTGTTTTAATGACCTAAGAATGCCGACGAAAGTCAGTATGAATTTATTATGTAAAAGAAATCTATTTGAGTTAATCTCACGTTGATCTTCCCAATTAAAAATAATCAATATTCAACTTGTTTTAGACTAAACCTTTATCGTATAAGACACGCAGAGTACAATATTAATGACAAACAAGTATTTATTTTCTTTACATTTTGTAGAAATCATATACGAACAAAGAACTTCCATTTCAATCAATGAACAATAGCAAAACATATCTAATGACAATCAAACAGATTTGGATATTGACTATGCTCCTGTTAATCGTCCATAAAAAGATCGTTCATAAAATAGTTGATCAGCAATCTGTTGACGAAAAAACCAATCCTAGAAAGTAAACAATAGATGTGAGTACCATGTAGATTCGAGAGAAAATGTACTAACCTCTAAACTCATGTAAAATTCAAAATCATCGTTGCTCCATTGCTTGGCAATTGCTTTAACCTCATCTGTTAGAGCATATTTGTTCATCTTATAATCTAGTTAATTCAATTCAATATTAGAAGAGATCACAGTAGAACAAATATACTTACATTGACGTAAATATTCGAGTTGTTCATTTGTAAATTTTTGTTCCGCTTCTACCGGGTGTCACAAAAGTTTTGCGACATTTTGTATTTCGCATATATCTCGACTTATGTAAATGATATAACCTTGAATTTTTTTTCAAAAGATACACCGTGAAAAGCTCTACAAACCTTCCATAAAGAAAATTCTCCTGAGTTGTTCTAATGGTTTTTCTATAATCAAAATGAACAACCTACATGGCAGTGTTACTTCCCAGCGTGTTGAAAATGCTTGGAGGAATTTTTTTTGTTTTATATTTATCTCGAATTAGTTAAATGATAAAATCTTAATTTTTTTTTCAAAGGGTGTGCTGTGGAAAGCTCTACAAATACCTTATTCAAAAAAAAACTCTCTTGGCGCTCCTACAAGAATTTTTCTGGCTGGTTGAAAATAAAAATCAGCGTAGAACTTCTGCAAACTGCTCTAAAATAGTTCAAAGACGTTTATTTTTCCCTCATATATAGACTTACGCGAATGATCAAATCTTCAATTTATTCTTAAAAGATGCGCAGTCGAAAGCTCTACAATATATATATAAATCAAATCTCCATTTACTAGCATTGAGATACAAATGAGAAAAAAGTGCTGTTTTCCCTCCTTTCAACTACAGAAAGTATATTTGACGATTTTTTTTTGTTGGAGATATATATCCGGTTAGGTAAATGATATAACCTTGCATTTTTTTTCAAAAGGTGCGCCATTAAAGACCATACAAAATCTGTACGAAAAAACTTTATTGAAAAACAAAATACTTTTCTCAATATTTATTACTATGCTCAACATGTTGGGAAGTAACACTGCTATGTAGGTTGTTCATTTTGATTATAGAAAAACCATTAGAACAACTTAAAAGAATTTTCTCTATGAAGATTTTGTAGAGCTTTTCACGGTGCATCTTTTGAAAAAAAATTCAAGGTTATATCATTTACATAAGTCAAGGTATATGCGCAATACAAAATGTCGCAAAACTTTTGTGACACCCGGTATAACTTCTAAATATGCAGAATCTCGTTATGCTTCATAGCTAGATCAGTATCCGAGCATGTAAAGCAAGGAGAGTAAAAAATAATCTTTTTATAAACATTCTTATCTTTCTCGTCTCACCAAAAGCAAAACGTGAACGAATCAGATATATCCTTCAATATAGAAAAAGTATTCGCATAATCAGCTATTAAATCCAGTTCAATGCAATATGAGTACTTTTGTATTTTTAAGACGCATACAACTAAAAGGCTGTAAATTTACATATATAACTAAAAACTTTCTCTTTATAATAGACGATCATCGGATGTTTTATTATGTGCAGATAGATAAATGTTGTAATGAATCTTATATTAGATTTTTTTTTATACAATCACTAATGATTCAAAATTTTACTAAAATTCGCGACACTTTTCAGGATCAACAAGGGTTTTTCAGGATTAAAGAGCCTTCTATCACAAAAGCAGGATTGTGGAGGACAATCGATTGAAATAAGACGAATAAGTTATGACGAAAATCACATAAATTTCATTATCATTGATAGAATTCCGCAAGTCTTTTTCGATTCAGTTTTAACTTTAAAAAGGAACGTCAGCTTGGGTCCGATTGGTCCTTCTTTAATTTTCTCTCAGTTTCGGATTGTCTCAAGTTTTGCAATATCTAACTGATACCATCTCTGCATCAAAGCAAAGATTGAATATAGTAATTATTGTCGAAAAAATAAAATATAACATCGACCGAATGAAAAAACAAACATGTATTTCCATATGATTAGATGCGTTTGGAGAATATCCCCGGAAACTCGATTAAATGCTAAGAGAGCAAAATGTAGCCGATATAAGAGATATAGAGGTATAGGGTTATACTTGTGTGAGGGGCTCACAAGGTGATAGGGGTTATAGGGGTTATACGAGAAATGGAGTTATAAGAGATATGCGATTATACTTGTGTGAGGGAGGGTGAGGGGTGATAGAGGTTATAGGAGAAGTGGGGTTATACGAGATGTAGAGGTTATAAGAGATATAGGGGATATAGGAGGTATAGAGGTATAGGAGATGGTTCATTCTCAAAAGAGATACAATTTTTTTCTTCATATATGTGTATATGTATTATAGCAGTAGTAGTGCTATTTAAGCTTTCGTATAGCTATTTAATCTTCTCCATAGCTATTTAAACTTTCTATAGCTATTTAATTTCCTCTATAGGTATTGAATCTTCTCGATAGCTATTGAAACTATGAAAGAAAATTTTGTTTTTGTGAAGTGAATATTTTGAAAGGAAGAGACTTTTTTTACGTGTAGAATTTTTAGAAGATTTTTTAGCAATAAATGTATTTTTATAAAGAAAATTTTATCTGAAATACCACTTTTTAATGTTTAAATGTTGAGAAAATCATTATCTAATATTTCAAGAAATTGAGTATAATTTTGCAGACAAATGTATGAATATTTCTCTCTTCTAACTTTTTCCTATTTTTTATTTTGGTTGTTGCGTGAGGGGAATACTGAATAATTAACAATAAATTCAGTTGATATATTTTCATAAGATTTCAGTGAAGTAATACATATTTATCATCCCGACCAAAAACAAAAACAAAAAAAAAAAAAAATATTGTTTCAGGCTTATTTATCGGGTGTTTTAAAAATTAAATCTCTTCATTTTCTAATGACCAAATCTTTCAATAGAAACTAGGATTGTTATTTCAATTAAGTATATATAAATGTAATAATTTCAAAATATTGAATGTTCTCTAGTCTTGAAAATTTAGACACACGATGATGTGATTATTTTAAAAGAAGATCTGGAATCCGATGTTCACCATAGATTTTAAAAAGATATCTATTGTCGAAAAAACAAAAAGATCTCACTATTATCTATATATGGATACCTTTGGCATCTCTGTATTAACCCTTTGGGGGCGAACTTTTTTTTCATAAAAAAATAAAATTGTGTTACAAAAACTAATTATATTTTAGAAACTATTAATGATTATAATTATCGGTGGTAGAGTTCATTTCAAAGATGCAGCTAGTCTATTTTAAAATGAAAGAAAAGACGCAAGAAGATACAAAAAACTAAAAATTTATCAATGTATGAATTTCTTCAAAACGGCCAACTACACAAAGATCCACATCACCACCCTTACACATATAACGTGAATCCATCCTCTTTTCAGGTCATCTACAACTATGTACACATACAACACATTGTCTCTAGGGATTTCTTCTCGCTGTTGTTTGTGGTACAAGAGCAGGAAAATGTCTATCAGTCAGTCGAGTTGGTTTGTAGTCGTTCAGAGAGCGTCCAATTGTGGGATGTGGAGTATGATAGCTTTGTAATTCCACGTATAAGTTGCAAACGATAGTCTGCTAATTTAGGCCTCTTTCCGGTGTTTATTTTATAAAGTAAATAGGAATTGAATATTTCTAAATGAAGCAAACGAAAAAAGTAATTTTCTATACCATTTTACAGATTTTCTTATACATTGAGAAAAACGATTTGCATGTAAACCTTATCAATTGTTCCTCTCTTAGAATTGTAATATATTATTGAAACCGGTTTTTGAATTCGTGTTTCAGTTTTTGGATCAGTTCTTCCAGTAAATTTCATATGTGGTCGATGGATAATAGATAGCATTGTAACTTCTCTTTTATCACACCATTCCAGTACTGGCATATTATTCATACTTTTATAAACCCGTCGATCATTCTGAATTTTATCTTCAGATCTAGGTAAATCAGCCCTGTTTACTCTTACAGGACCACAAGCACAGGTTGACCTTGCATGTAACGTTTCAAAAAGTGCAGGACTGGTGAACCAATTATCTAGGAACAAGTTATGACCTTTATCGAAGTAAGGTTGCATCAAAGTCATAACAATTGAACCAGAAATTCCGACATCTGAAAATCTTCTTATGTCAGTGGTCGCTCTCATGTATGTAATTAAGTCTAAAATTATTCCAGTATAAACGTCACATATAGTGTACATTTTTATTCCAAATCTACTCCTTTTCGATGGAATATATTGCTTGAAACTAAGTCAACCTTTGTACAACATTAAGCCTTCATCAATGCATAAATCTTAATAAAGAACGAAAATTTCTCTGAACCTTTCACGTAAATAAGTAATTATTGGCTTGACCGTATATAGTTTATCCTCGATGATTGGTATTCGTTGCCATTGAAGTGGAGAAATCGTAGAAGTAGAATAAATCTGTCTCTACTCATGATATCTGTAAACATAGGTGTAGAAATCAAAGGGTCAGTAGATCAGTAGTCTTTCATTCGACTTTTTTTTATATGAGCCATTAGCATATAAATTGCAAAAAATGTATACATTTCAGGTACAGTAGCATCAATTGCTTCTTGGTATCGTTCAGGGAAATTTTTGTGTTCCAGTGTATAGAAATGCTACTTGTTCGTTTCCTCAACTACTTTTCGTATCAGACTGATCAAATATTATATGGAAATAATCTACTGATCTATTTTCAACAGTTTTTAGCAAATGTGATTTGATACCCGATTTACTTGAGTCAAATGTAGATGTTTTTGGTTCGAATCATTCCACTCTTCATGTTCGCTCTCTAAAAGATCTTTCTATATTCTGTTCTTCATCTTCGCTGCTCGATTCTTCATCAAAATCGCAAGATGAATCAATATCGAAATGATCATCTGATTCAGAGTTTGAAAAATCTCAGTAACATCTGAATCAGTTGAACTATCAGTTGCCATTATTAACCAGAACGAATAAAAAATGTAAAAAAGAATGATAATAACGTATAAAGTTGATCAGTAAAAACTATTGTTGCTATCATGTCTCCTTCAGTATGACCTTAATGAACTGTCGTGTATTATTTAGGGACAAAGGTACCTCCTATTTATACTACTTCAACAGAAGATTCGCGAATACTAAATAAAGTGATTGATTTCATATGAATCATTGATGGTATCGTACGAAAGATGTTACCCTAACGCTTATAAGATGCCATTAGTGAGCTGTATTACAACATTGCTATATACTAGAGATAAAACTAGTGAATAATCCCTTTATTAACCTACTCAAATTTTGAGCCTGTATATATACGGGCATCGCCCTCAAAGAGTTAAGCACGTTCATTTTAATATTTGATGCTTTGCCATCCAATGTTCTGATAAATCATTTAATGACCGGTTCAAAATTATTGATAAAACAATTTTATAATTTTTTTTTGATAAAATTATTTTATTTTCATTATCTCTTCGGTACGAAAATAGTGAAAATTTTTTGTATCTTTTTTTTTAATAACAAATATAAATTGAGAGACACAGGAGGATAATAAAAAAATCATAGCAACTTTTTTGTTAAAAAGAAAGAGCAGCAAAAGATATGCTAATCAATGATACTGAATCTAGAAATATGACTGACTTTCCAATACGAACCATTCAGATAACTACTAAAATGTATTAATGTATTTGTACGGTACGCATACCAAGTATTATATCTATCGACATGAGACGACGACGCAGAGATGTCGCTATGTTGCTTTCCACGATAAAAGAAGAATATTTTTTTCTGTTCTGCAAAACTTTTTAAGAAAAAAATTCATATGCCACGGGCAGGAATCGAACCTGCGTTATCCGGACCACAACCGGATGTACTACCATTATACTACCGCGGCGAAAGTAGATTTATCTAGATTTTAAGTCATTCTTCATTTGTCTCATGACAAAAATAAAAAAAACAAGGAGAAATAATCATTGCATTATATTTAAAATGTGTAAATATCATTCAAAAAATTTTAATTCATCAATTTTATCCTAATGTATATTTATTTCGAATGAGTAACGCAAAACAAAAAAGATATTAATAATGAATTAAAAGAAAAAATTCGACTTGAATACAAACAGCCAAACATTGAAATATAATCACTTATTCTTTATTTTTCAAGTTAAAGAAAAGAATATAAAGAAAGACAAAATTAAGTATGATTGTTCAGTTATACGACAACCTCGATATAATTAGTCCATTTTAATATTAATATAAATATATCGAATAAATCGAAGTGAAGAGAAAAATCCTACAGTGCCAAGCATTAAAAAAAATACATAACAACCTAATAAAGTATAACCAAAAAATTGTAATGTTTGCAGTGCTCCACTCATTTTTGATCGGTATGAGTAAAAAAATATAGCATATAAAAATACAAATAAACCAGTTGATCTAAATATTTAATTCAAAATAATAAATAAAAACAAAATTCATTAAAACTTACCCAGAGCTAATAATCGATTGCCACCACCATCGGTAATCTTCTGAAGTTAGTTGAAAATAAGTTAATGCTATTGATATACATGCTGTTACAGAAAGTAATATTAAAAACACAATTGCTAATATTCCATACAACATGTATTGTTCTCGACCCCAAAATGTTGCAAATATATAATAAAGTTCTACACTTATTGCTGAGAATGGTAAAAGACCTCCAACAAACGTTCGAAATAAATTTGATCGATACCATGGTACTTCAGGAATTTCACGTGCAATATTTTTTGTTCGACATGGAGCATCAAAATTTGATGAATAATTTTTACCAAATATTCCACCTAATACTGTCAATGGAAAACCAACTAAAATCAATAGAATTTAAAAAGAAAAAGAACATAATTTATCTTTTAACTAAAATTATAGTTTTTTTCTTACCAAAAAGCCACATAAAAGCAAGAATAAGTACGGTTGTATATGGTAATGCTTGAGTTGTTCCATGTGTCCATGCAAATGTATTTATTATACACCAAATAACAAAAAATGGAATAGTAAATAGATTTGCTGTTAAAATAATATTCCATGACCAATATTCACCTTGTAATTGTCGATACATTCTACCACTCATAAAACCTGCAACACATGATGTGAATGCATATAATATAACACCTGATGCTATTAATGATCCATGACGATGAACAGTAAACATTCCACAAAATGCAAATAAAAGTATTCCACCAAATATAGATAAAAATTGACAACCAACACCAATTATTGAACTAAATAATTCACGATATTGAGGAAAACGAAAAACATCTGTATGAATTATTTTCCAACCATTTTCTTCTCCAACTGAAACATCATCATCATCATCACCAATTCGATTTAAATCGTTTTTTAATATACGAGACTAAACAAATATTTTACAAAAAAGTTTAGTTATAAAAGAAAATACTTACAAGAAGAATAACAACAACACCAATCAGTAGAAAAACGAGAACCATTGAATTAATAATTGATAGCCAATGTATCTAAATAATAAATACTTATACAAAAACATATCATCAAAAAAAAAATCTAAACATACTTCTAATGTTTTAGGAAAAAATCCTGTATTTGTTATATATTTTGCTCGATCTTTATATAATGTACTTTAATATAAACAAAAAAAAAATAATATTAGTTTTAAATAATCAAAATTTTTTTACTCAGTTAAATGCCATTTAGCTGAATAAGTATATTCAACATTCATCAATGTTAATGTTTCATCATCTAAAGATATTGGTGGTTGTTCTTTTGTACTTATATTTACATAAATAATCTAAATTAATAATAAGAATGAATAATGTCAATTCTATATAATTATTAATTTAATTTAATTTACTTGTTTATCATTAATATGAAAATCAAAATGATGGTGTGTATATAAATAAATATGATGATTATGTGGAAATAAATTTGTTTCTTCAACTTGTCCAACAAAACCACGAATTGGAATATCATCGACAACAAATTCAAAATAATAATGTTCTTCAATTGCTAATCGTAATGCATTAATATCATCAGATTTTAATGTTAATGCACATAATTGTTTCGAAGCAATATCCTCTAAGAAAAAACAAATTCAGTGGTTAAAAATTTTATTTAATAAAAAAAAATAAAAATTTTTAACCATTGAATTTAAATTCATATAATGAATGAGCCATTCGATCGCCTGAAAGAACCTCACCAAGTGTAAGATCTTTTGAAACAATCTATTTTATATAAGAAATATATTTTGAATTCATAAAAACAAACAAGTTTTTTTTATTACTTTTGATGGGCGACAAACAGGAAGAGAATAATAATGGTATGTTTCTTGAGGATTGGAATAAGGACCAACTTTGTTTACATATACTGTTACCTAAAAATTTAAATATAATTATTATTAAAAAATTATCAAAAATAAAATTTACATTTTGTTTTTCAATGTATGTCTTTGCAGCTCCTTGAATAATCAACAATAAGGATAAGAATAGGAAAATATTCGTATGAAATAATGACATCTGCAATTTATAGTAAATAAATTTATATTTTAATAAAATAATTTGTTCAAAAAAAATTTACTTTAATTTAAATTTCGATGTTCTTTATAGATGAAACCATGTAGTCAATGTCATAAATAATGTTTATTAGCATTTTATCGTATTACAACCAATACGTATATTCTATTGAGAAATCTTTTACTATCTATGTTAAAAAAACTTTATTTTTTTATTTTATAAAATTTAACAATTTTGTAAGTAAGTTTTAAAAAGAGAATTATTTTTTTAGAAATATTTATGTCTTCACAGATGGCGCTAAGTATTGCACAGAAAATTTTGTTACGATTTCGAAAAAATTATTCACTTTAAATAGCAGATCTTTAAGATTCTATTTCAATAGTTAATTAAGAAATTGTTACTGATCTTTGAAAAACAAGGAAGTCAAACATTTGAGACATGCTCATTATTAGGGTTTAAGAATCATAAGATGAGTTTCTATTATATATATTTTCTATTCTATTAGAAAAAAAAACCTTTTCTTGACGACCAACAGATATCTAATAAAGTAGCTCGAATTTTCGTGCATGGTGTGATAGGAAATACTTTTGAATTATATCATAGAATAATTCATGTACAAATCTTATCTTCAGCAATGCGAAGTCTTGGAATATTTAGACTTTCAAGGTTTATTATATACCATGCGAATTCTAAAGATGCTTAAGGGCCGCACATTACTAACAATAAAAGATATATGTGGATAATTCTATGATATGATTTTTAAATTTTCAAAGACTCATCTCGATTTGAAATCGAAAGCTTTTTATTTTACATTCATACTGAAATAAAATAGACCATTATTTGTAGAGAAGCGATGACAAGTAGTGATAATATACTGGGAAACAGAGCAAAAAAGAATGAGTAGAGAAAATTCACAATCAATGCAAACAAAGATAGATTCTATTAACAATGCCAAAAAAATGCCAATATTTCTAGAAAATATTTAATGAAAAAGAAAAAAAATATAATGGATAATTTTATAAAAGCACATCAATAAACCAAAATTCGTTCAAAACATTCGAAAACTCTTCCCTAAGTGAGAAAAAGTATATTTCATGAAATTTCTTCAAACGTCTATTCAATTTTAATAGATCATTTGTCGGCCACATATATTCACAACAATTATTAATGCATTGCCTATAATCAATAGAGCCATGACATTCAACTATTGACAAATCATTCAAATCCGATTTTCTCCAATGTCCATTGATATTACTAGTATAACTAAATGCAAATTTTATATTATTCAATTGAATCCATTTTTTAGCAATGATATATCCTTGATGAGGAATACTTTTTATGAAATTATTATATTCATATGACCAAAATGCATGTGCAACATTAGCTGTATCATATAGTTTACTATTTCCTTGTAGTTTTTCAAAACCAAATTGGATTACAGATATGAGTATAATTCAATTTTAGATGGTCTAATAAAGGTGGCTAAATAGTAGCTGTTTTTCTTCGAAATGTTCCAAGACCACTGCTTACTTCCATGCCGATACCCTTTGTAAATAATATCGCATCAGAATCGAAAATTAATTCTGCGATCCTATCAATAATTTATTGTATTTCCGCATTTCCTTAAATTGAATTATGTAATGCGATTTTAGATGACATGTACATTTCTTTTCGATAATCAAAAGAATTTTTAGTAAAATTCGTAAACGAAAAGGAAAAATTTATTAGAATAAAAAAATTACAATATAGGTTACTTCTTTTTTGCTATAGATATTTGAAAATAAATGTCTCTTGAAACGAGAATGAATGATTTTTACCTGTACACATTTTGCTGCAACATTGACGACAAAGATTTGTTTTTGTTTTTAATAGTGATTATCAATGTAATTGCACAATATTTTGTAAGTCAATTAGTTATATTATTTCCTTTTTGAGTTCATTCTTAATTTTTTTTAAATAATTTTATCAATCTTTATATTTAAACAAAATAAAGATCGCATTGTCTACCTGAAGAGTTGTATGGACTTAGATCGTATATTTTGGAACTTTTCAATAAAGGCATATCGTCAATAGTGATTAATCTATTTGCTTTCTTTTTAGTACGCTCTACACTAATAAACTCTTTGAACTTGTTTTTTTTTAATATTAATCTATTTCAAAAAATCAGACTACTGATAGAAGCATAACTTCTTCGATAAAAAACATACATTGAATATAAAGTTTTGACGTTTTTTTCTTTATATATTTTAGTATTAGATAATTAGGACGTACCAAAAGTTCGTAGTCTGGTATTGCTTAGCCGTATAGTTAGCTTTAAGAAACTTTGTTTCTATACAGTATGATAGAGAAAAGAATAAAATTTCGATAAGATCTGTTTTGTTTGCATACGTCACGACAATATTAACGCTCATTTGAAAAATACTCACTGGCATCCATGTTATCATAATACATGAGAACAAAAAAGATCTTATCGAAATTTTATTCTTATTCAGTTAGTCGACGTATGATCGAATAGTATAAAGAAATAGAGTATTCTTTTCTCTTCCATACTATATAGAAACAAAATTTCTTACAGCTTACTATACGGCTAAATAACATCAGACTACGAACTTTTGATATACTCTAAATAGATTTGTTTCTATTGAGGAAGTTCTATTGAAGGTTGCTAACTTTCATTTGAAATGTGATGTATCACAATTGACTATTAGAGAGGGAAAACATACATCTCAGTACACCCAGTACTTCAAAACTACATAAGTATACTTTCTTTTCCCTTTGCACGACATATAATCAGATTGGCTAACACTAATAAGCATAAACTACATTTATCATTGTATATAGTATGAAAATGTAGTTTATCTCATCATTTGGTTCACTTCTATCAACCTATTTTGTTGTTGGTTTTTTATATTTGATGAAATTTTAAACAATTGGATGAAGCAGATATATTAAACAGTTTTGAAAATATTTTCAATAATAGTATCACTTACGAGAGAATTTTATTTATATCTCAATTCATTATGCAAAACAGTACAAGAAAGAAATTTTTTTATTTCTTTTTTTAAAATTATTTTCTTGATCCATCTCCAGTGTACACACAATACAAACGTCTATAGTAGACAGTATATAGAAGCTTTATGTATGAAACTAAAAACTAGTTCAACCATTTTTCTTCAATTAATATGAAATATAATATAGCAGCTTGAATGATATTGTTTCTTTTTTAAATATTAGTAGTTTTTTGAAGTTCTATTGGCAAGAATAGTTAAAACTCGTTCTTTTAAATCACGAAAACGTGGTCGAAGTGCAACATTATATGTTAAACAAGGAAGAATAATATGTGTATATGTTTCATCAGAACCAAATTGTTGTGGTTTTGGAAGATAATTATTAAGATTTTCTGAAGAATCTTTTAAAATACCATAAATAAGAGCATTATTTAAATTACCAAAAGGTCGTTCACCCAATGAATATATTTCCCAAAGAGTTATACCCTATTATAATAAGATAAAAAATAAATAGAAAAAATAAAATAAAATAAAATAAAAATTTTACATACATAACTCCAAACATCTGAACGTGAAGAATATTTTGATGAAAATATAGCTTCAGGTGCTGTCCAACGTGGAGCACATATTGAACTATACGTGCCTTTATATAACCCACAATCAGTCAAACTAAAATTTAAAAAAAAACTTTTTTTTTTATATTAAAAAATAGAATTATTATTTGTTTACGTAGTTAAACCAAAATCTCCAACTTTAAGTGTATCATTTTCACCAATTAAACAATTTCTTGCTGCTAAATCTCGATGAATAATACTTTTTTCTTCTAAATATAACATTGCTTCAAATATTTGTGTGGCAAAATGATTTAATTTTAATGTAATAATTTGATGATTTGATTTTAAAAATCTCTCTTTCGATTTTCTAAGATAATCTAATAATGAACCATTTTTCATAAAATCTGTAACTAAACTTAATTGTTGTTTTTCACCAAAAAAAGTTACACCAATTATACATAAAAGATTTGGATGTTTTAATTTTGTCATTATATGTGCTTCATGAAGTAATTCATACATATATTCATCATATTCACTAACAGAATTATTTGACAAATTATCACGTTGAATATTTAATGTTTTTATTGCAACATCACGATTATTTTTATATAAAGCATGATAAACAGTACCAAAATTACCTTTACCAATTTCACGAGCATTCTATAGAAAAAATAAAAAGAGAAAAAAAGAATATATGTTTAAAAATTTTTAGAATAAAATTTATAATGAATTTTTCATCTAGAATAATTATCAAAAAGTATTTCTTATAAGACGGTTTTCTAGAAATTTTCTTATGTTTCAAGACTAAAATTTTTGTTTTGTATTTATCTAGAGAATTCGAAGAAAATTATCTGGATCGACTCAATATATATTTGTTTCAGAAAAATTCATTTTATATAGTCAAGAATTCCAATTTGAAAATTCTAAATCAATTCAATAATGATAAATCAAAAAAAAAAAGAGAAGAAATTTTCTTCAATAACTTTCTATGGTGATATTTTCATTTGTGATAGTGAGTAACTCGAACTGTATCAACTGGAATTCTATCTTTATCAAATGATAATTATCGGTTAGTATCGTAGGAAGACGAATGAAATTGAATAACAACGAGACATTAATCAAGTCAATATTTTCTCATTATAATTCAAGAACCTTTTTTTTTTGTTTAATAAAATAATAATCGAAAAGAGAAATTTTAAATAAACTTCTTATTTTTCGACTAAAATTTGATTTGATTTATTTTCTATATAATATTCAAATAATTTACTTGTAATTCATTTGACCATATCAAAACGAGTTCAAGATTTTGTGGAACTTCTTTTCTTTTATTTTTTGAAGTAGATACTTGGTTACTATTTGTGCTTGATCTTGATTTATGACTATGGTGACTTTTATGTGAGTCTTGAGACATTTGAGAAGATGTTGAATACATTTGTCTTCGTTTAGGCGCGTCATGTAATAATTGTGCAGCTGTAATAATATTATTTGAATTTGATAAATCTTCAGTTGATCGACTTTTTCTTGGACGAAGTTTGGATTTGGGAATATTTTGTCCAGATTGGTTTGATTTCCTTGCTGAATGAGTCAGTGTAGATGATAGTATTGATTGTTCCTCAATAAATTTTGGAGAATCTGATGATGGTGTAAATTGATTATGTCGTTGAAAATTTTTTATTTGTTCAGTAGCACAGTGTTGAATATTATTACTAACAAGAGCACTTGCATGATTCCATTTTGCATAAGATCGAACATGATTTGGATAATGTTCTTGTCTATTTGTTGGTGTTGTTTGATATTCCAATTGCTGTCTTGCTTGTTTTCCACCCATCGATGATTTGTTTTATCTGTATCGAAATGATTTAATGTTAGGAAAAAGGAACAAGACAAAGAAAAATATTTTATCATTATCAACAAATCAATCAAGCGTGACCAATACATTATTAATATAGATTGTCACATGTAATATGTATTTTTTCCTTTCTTTCTTTCTTTTTCTTAATGTGATAATGAAAATGAGACAATCACATTTATTGTATCAATATACATTTACCGTTATCTACTATTCTTTGTGTAATTTTGTTTTATACATAGAATTTTTTGTAGAAAAATAAACATGTATAATTACCAAAGAATATTGATATGTATATTCACATAAGAAATTATTATAGTAGAATTCAAAGTTTTATATTAATACTTTAAACTAAGAAAATATTTACCTTTTAGAAAATAATTTTACCTTGAACTTTTATTACTAATACAACGATAAAGGAAGTAATATGATTGATAACATCTTTCATAATATATTATGTATAGACAACCAGCACTACATTAGCTTACATGTTCTGTTAAAAACTTTGTTGATTTGCTTGAATGAATAAAGTAAAATACTTGAATATTTTTTTTATTGAATTGAATTAGTCTTGATAAACTAAATATAAACAGCTTTGGCATTTTTATATTTTTTCCTATTATTATTTATTCGAAAAATTGTTTTATGAGTTACTATAAATGATTGAAATTTTGATTTAAAAGCTTGTCAATACAGCTCATTTTGGAGCTAAAATGTGGAGCTGACATGTTTTCTTCAGCTTAATTATTTTAATATATATATAAAATATGTAAAGTGAATAATATCTAATAGGCGATAGTTACTATCAGAACAATCGATCCTCAGATAAACGATCTCTTCTAATTATATTCGAATTTTGAACAAAAATTTTATTTCTAATGGGTTTTACTGACGTTCTAGTTGTTATTTGCTTGTTAACATTCACTGAAAGAATCTAAATCAATCTGATCACGTAATTACAATAACTTTTCATTTAATCGATGCACTTGTCGATTTTTTGCGTTTTTGTTCTCGAACATGACGCATATTTTCGTTTTTATTATTTTTATTGCGTTCGTTCGCAACATCGACGCACACGTTCTTTATTTAGTTTTCTAAGGCGCTATTGATGCATCATCACAAATTTCGTAATGATATCAGTTAATAATAAAAATAATAAAAATAAATGATTTGATAAGTGTATAATGAACAATATCACTCAGGCAAATAAACTTGACAATCATTTATCATGTTGCACCTACCTGTAATGAGTGCGAGAGCTGTAAAATCTCGACTTAAAACTTGCACTCATTATTTTCTTTGAAAATATAGGTGAATTTCACAAAAATGGAAGAGTCACAAGTATAAGTGTCGATGAGAGAATCTAGAAAGTGTTTTAAGTATCCTTTGATCTCTGTCTGATTTGACAGACAAAAATGAACATATCTCTATCTATAATAAATTTTACTACCTATAATGGCAAGCACATTTTTTTTTCCTAAAACTAAAACATAATCAACTTTAACATTTAGAATCGTTGACGACAGAAATATTGAGAAACATCTATGAATTGAATATGAAAAGAAATTTTTTTTAAAGATGGTCAAACTAAAGGATAACTATGAGCGAGATTTGTCTAGTATTTTATTTTTTGACTATGAAATCTAAAGACTTCACTTTTTTCATATTTAGAAATTCTAATCTATTTTAAAATATATTTTGAATAATCATATTTTATTTTTTATATAATCGTATGAAAAATCAATCTAAGTATTTGTCATTTGTCTGAAACAATTTATACACAAAATTTCATGTAGTTTCGAAAATGGAACATAAGATTTAATGAGTATCATACTGATATATTCCTTCGACTGAAGAGAGACTCAAATGAAAATAACACGTTTGTTGGTGTCAAGGTCAAAAGAATATTTTTTAAAAACTACCGATTTTGTTACTAGATTCGATTAGAAAAGAATGTTTTCGAGATCGGAGAATCGAATGGTGTTATTTTTTTTCGAAAATTTTCAAATGAATGTTTTTAGTTTAATATAGGCTTTTTCAAGGAACTAACGATATTCTCTTGACTGTAGAGAGGATCATATGAAAAAAACTGAGTCAATCGAAAGGTTTCGATGTCGAGCATTTGACCAATCGGGTTCCTTAACGTTGAAATTGAAACCAATTAGGTGTTTCGTCACTTACAACTTTGCTCAATCAGATTCTTTCAGTCCCCATGTCCACCCAATCGGATGTTTTTGATATTGCGCTTTCCATCAATTAGATTATTTCAGTTAAAAAATCCAGCCAATTAAGGGTTTGTGATGTACCACTTTAAAGCAATCGGGTTGTCTTCAATGTACAGAAAAGTGGTCAGTCGTGAGTAGCGCCCTGGGGAGGACGCTGATGAACGACTGGCCGGTCATTTCTGTTATTGAGAATAATTAGAGACGTTCAAGGATGATTAAGCTGAGTATATCTGACTATCGTAATCTGCTGTGTGGCTGTCGTTCATCGAGCTGATTTAGTGCTAAGAGTTGAGGCAGTTAGATGTTTTCGGTACTCAAACTTCAGTTGGTCAGATCTTGTGATTTTCTTTACTAAAAGAAGGCTTTTTCTTGAGAAAAATGATTTTTTTTTATAAAGTTTGGTCAAAGATTGTCAGAGTCGGAAAATCGAATGCTGTCATTAGTTAACAATATTTCCGAATAATTTTTTTGGTAAAAAAAAGAGTTTTTTACGAAATAATGATTTGTCTCGTGGATCGGGGGAGAGATCATATAACATAAAATAAGTTTGTAGTTATATAGGTATGTTACCTTCAAGAGTTTGTCTGTATCCAAATCAATCTGAAAACGTTGCCAGCTAGATTAATATCAAAAGCTTTGTAATATTCTACTTGAAAACTATATGAAGGGTAATAGAGGGTAAAGAATTCGCATCTGAAGTTAAATTTGTAGTTAATAATAATTTACCAAACAATTAGTAATTATTTTTACTTTTTTTCCTAAGAAGTTTGATCCAAAATTGTCGAAGATCAATAAATGAAAACTGAGTTGGCTTGTCAAGTAATTAATAGGAAATAATATAAACTATCGCCAGTAAAACTCCACGAAGGACAATTGACTATGAGCAATCGAAATCTGAAGTTAGTTTTTCAATATTGGTTAGTATTAAAGAATGATAAATTAGTAAATCATCGTTTCTAATAAAACTTAACGGATCGTTATCGAGCACGGAAAATATGAATTCGAAGTCAGTAAAAATGTTTGCAATCTATTTCTCAGCTTTCTTTGTCGAACTGCTTGTTGTTTAAAGCTTGACTCACAGTTATTCGAAGGTCGTGAATCTATATTCGATGTTGATTACTATATGTCGGATCCTTGAGTGAGATTTGTACAAAAATGTGTAAAAAGCGAAGCCCTTTCCTAGACTACAATGTGTTATATTCTATTTGTAGGAATTCTTAAGTAGTTCTCCTTTTTTAGTTTCTTCTTAACGAGCGTATGAACAAATACTCAATAGTTTTTTGAGAATAATTTAAACGAGATACATACATTAACTTCGAAGCTGAACTAGTATCGGTCGATATAGTGGCGTTAAATATGTAAACGACTAAATGTCGATTTAAAAGCTTTAACATAAGTACAATAAGTGAAAGTCAAGGCATATTAAGAAATTCGTGAATGATTCGATTCTTTAGATAAAATAATTCTTTATTAGATATTTGACCTAAAAAGAACCTATTCATTAAAGGACTTCTGAATCCTAATATGATGTTATTTATTTGTAATCATTCCGAATTCCTGTTCACTGAATTTCGAACATCATGCGTTTTTTCTTATATCAGGAGATCGTAAAGAACTTCTACTACCGGAAATTCCAGTGAAACGTTAGGGCGAAATGTTTTATTCTTGTTTTCGTGACTGTGAGAGAGAAAGAGGGAGTCATATGAAAAACATAACTCTGTATGCGTTTGCTCAGAGTACAAGCTCAAGCCTTCCTTTATAGAATCCTGCTTTTCAACCACAACCTTATTCGCGAATTTCGGACATGACACTTTACCCACATAAAGACTTCAGCTAAACTAGCTTGTAGTAGAAAGTTCAGAACTTTCCGAAGGAGTCTCTTCGAGATATGAAGATGACAAGGTAAGGCCTTTTTTTCTATAGATAGTATATGTACCATGTATTTTTTGAACTCTTCATATCTCGAAGAGGCTTCGTCGAAAAATTCTGAATTTTTTTCTGCCAGCTGGTTTAGTTGAAGTCTTTACGTGGGTAAAGTTTCATATCAGAAATTCGAAAATAAGGTTGTGCTAGAAAAGCAGTCTGTAGGAGAAATTCACTAAAATCTCGATATCTTGCCAGGAACACGCCATGGATCTGAACTCTTTTAACCATAAACATAATTCACCGAGATCTGTAAGATGCACTAAACCCTGACTCAAAAGTGCTCTGGCACCAGCGAAGATTCTCTTGTTAGTTGAAATCAATGGAATTGTTAGGTTTTATGCCAGCTTTTCGGTATGAACTTCGATTGAACTATAGTCCAGGCGATTCATGTCAGTACTTTGTCAATGCGCCATAAAAGTCAAAAAATGTTATCTATGATGAGAAAATCGTGGGTGCTTGATATTTTTCAAATTTAAGATTGATAGTTTTGGTTTTAGAAATCATAAAATGTGGGAGATTCGTTCCAACTATGCTAGCTATAGTGTCACATTTATCGACCATTTATCCATCAATAATTCTCGAAATAGATAGAATGAATTCACTCGAGGATTGAGCGAGTCACTCTTGACCAGTGTTACTTGTTTTTTTTTAAAATATGAAATATAATTCTAACCCAACATAAAGATCAACAAATATAATAATGACAATGTTACTTTTGATGTATGTGTGAAATAAGATAAGAAGAATGAAGCATTGTCATTGTGTTCTACATTATTCTTATCATCTAGATGATATAAAAATTATTTTCTTTTCTTTTATTTTATTTTTCTAAATGAAGTCGATTATTATATTAATTACAATTATTTTTATTTTAATTAAAAATATTCAAAATACTGATTTATGTCCATCAAATAATCGTTGTTTAGATGAAAATCGATTAAATTGTAATAATTCATTATTATCTCCAACAGATTTTCAATGTTGTGATGGTCTTCAATGTGTTTCTGCAATAATTCCATCAACTGATACACAAGAACAATATAATACAACAATATGTATTCCTTCTTCATCAAAACAATATGAAAATAAAATAAATGTATCCCCATTAAAAACTCCTCCTATAATGGCATCATCATGGTCAGCAGCAACAACATATTATAATATGTCAAATGGTGATACTGGTTGGGGTTATTTTTGGTATGATGCATCACATAAAGCAATACGAACAGATTTTTATCCAATGTGTCCATTTTTACAATTATATGAAGCTGGTGTTGATTCAAATTATATTCCATGTAGTGTACTTTTTTATGAAGGACAAAATTATTATGTTTATCCATCAATGAAAATATGTTGTAATTATACATTTCCTGCATGGCAACCAGAATGGTTATGTCAAAGTAATGCAACATTTAATGGAACAGTTGTAATTAATGGACAAATGGCAGATTTTTGGATGGTTGAATGGGTTTGTTAAATATAATTTAAAATTACATTGAGCACTACAAAAGGTTTTTTTCGACCGGCTCTTCGAAAAGTTTCAGTTTGACGTGAAGTATTCTAGTTCTTTGACATTAGTATGATGCCTTTTTCTATACGCTACATAACGAGTGAGTTTTAATACATGACAGAACTTTGCATTTCATATTTTAATCCGTAAAATGATTTTATTAAAAAGAAACGAAATATATGTCAGAAGATGCAGCATGAAAAGCTCTACAGTCTACACCGTTAAGCTTATGTTAATCATATAGGTCTCCTTTTAAAATGCACAACATTCCGATCAATCAATTGTCGGCATTGCGAAAAGTAGTTCAGAGATTTTAGCTTCTATTTTCAAAATAATAATAAATGACATAATTAAAATGAAACCAATTGTTATAGTGCCATTCATACACATCTTTTTTTAATCCTTTTTCTTTTCTTTTCTCCTATCGTATGGATGAATGCACATATGACATACATATATAGGATTTTTTTCATCTTATTATTTTCCAAAAGTTCTCTTTTGATAGTGTTCAGATGTTCTCCCTTTTTATTTATATCTCTTTGGATTTTCTCTGATTCCACACTATATATGCTTCAATCATTTGGAAAATAAACGGACATGTTTAGTTTCGATCAGTTTGATCGATTCACACGTTAATACTATTATTTATAAATTGTAGACCTTTTTACGCTGCATTCTATGGTATGTTTTGTTTATTTTTAAATAAAACGTGTTAGGTGATAAGTTAGAAAAAACGAATTCGTCTTCTATCAAAAAATATTCTTGTCGCACCATTGAAATTTGATTGGTCAGAACTTTGTTGAATTTTGATCAGGTAAAATGCAACTGTAAAATTAGTTGTACTGTGTAAATTCTGAAACTTTTCATGCTGTATCTTCTGATATATTTTGTTTTTTGAAAAAACTTATTTAGGAAACAAAAAATGAAATGCAAAGTTCCTTTATTTATGATGGATCACAGCAAAGTACAACAGTTAAAAGTCAGAAAATTGACGCATAATCCGAAATATGTCTAAGCATTGTAACAGAATAAGTCAACTCAAACTACTGAACCTTTTAGAAGAGTCAAGTGAAAAAACTTTTGTAGTGCCTCATGCAAAATGAATTAATTATTTTATTGTATTTTTAGTTTACTAATTTTACTGGTCCGGGACCTGTACGAAATATTCGTAATATGTATACTCAAGCTGATTCACATGTTCCAATACGTTTTCGAGAAGATCTTGATACCGGTTATATTGATTTTCATAATTATGTGGAAGGTCCTATTGATTCAAGTGTATTTACATCAGTTTTCGATGCATTTAGTCCTTGTCATCAAGGTCATGGACATGAAGGAACAGTAGATAAAACATGTACTCGATATAATTCTCAAACATTACGTCGCTCGTGGCCATGTGATAATCCAACATGTTCATAATTATTAAATTTTTATGTTATTTTGTCGCAATTATTTTGATTAAATTGTGAAAATTTGTTTTTTTTTAATTTAAATATACGTTTAATTATTTTAATAGATTGAAAATTATTTTTTTCAAAGAGATAACATAGTCATTTGAAATGTTATATATCATAATGCACCTGTTTTCAAAACAACTTGGACAAAATTAAATTTTTTTCTGAAGGCTTTTTGTCATTGAAAACAATTACAAAGCTAATATTTTTAGGAATGAATCATCAATAGTTATACTATACGTTTTTACAATATTATCAAATCAAAGCAAACGAACTCGCTAAAACATCGAAGTAGAAATGGGCAAGCATGTTTCCTCAATGGAATCGAAAAAAAAACTATTGGTCAGTATATTCGATAAATTATCCACAATCTATCTTTCATCAGTATCTTCACCAACAATACATTGTTATTGTCATGGATATAGGAGTGTTTTATCAAAGAATACTTACATGTAAAACCTGAAAAAAACAATGACGTGTACAATGAGCTACACAACATAAAAATGATGATTTTACACACACAGTTTTTACAGATCAATCTTCCCTTCAATTTTTTTGTAACACCGTTCCTCGTTGGTTAAAACATCCAAAGATGAATTTGAGCTATTTTTTAGTTGAAATTAATGTTATAAAAAGCTGTGTGTTGTCCATGAAAAAAGGGTGTTTCTCATTATTTTTTCTAAATGTGAGCAAACAAAATATTGAAGTATAATGTTTAATACTACTCACCGTAGTCTATAAATCTATATATGAAAAATTTTGAGAATGACATATATATAGGAAAATACTCATGTAGCACGATCTGCAAGTTTTTTGAAAACAGAATTAAACTATATAAATTATAAAGATTTTTTTGTTGTTGAATTTTGCAAATTTTATTAAAAATTTGTGGATTATAAATATGTTAAAATATTCTTTCATAGATGTGAGATTAAAGTACGGAACATAATAAAGTTATATGTATTTTTACAACCGATTCAGCCATAAAAAGTAAGTATAAATTTTCTACTCGTATCATCAAAATCGTGATACTTTTGATGAGTAATCGTCTTTAATCAATGATATTGTCAATAATGTCAATAGTAAATACCATTTTATGAAAGAAAAATTTTTTTTTTATTATTTACAATCGATAAGAAAAAGAAAGTTATTTCTCTCATTCACAACATAGTAGTAAACTATAACCATACATATATATCATAACATTGTTTATATTCATTTTAATTTGTTCTTGCTGTAATATTTTAACATTTATTATTCAAATATTATTATCAGGCACGAAGGAAAAAAGCATACAATAAAATTTATTAATTATCAAATTAAATAAATTTTTTTGAATGAGACGAAACATTCTTGAAAATACTTATCTATGTATATAAATTAATATCAGTGTTGAATTATCCCTTTGAGGATAGATGGTCTATTTCTGGATTACCTATTTTTCAATAAAGAAAAAAGTGTTTATTTCACATTAAACTAATCAATATGTGAGGTCATTAAGGTCATAATTAACTGCATTTATCACCTTATACTTTTCTTTTCTTTCTCTCTGTTTTGTACAAATTCTTTTTAAATATTCCTTGTTCTTGCTGATGAGGTACAATGACATTCTACTTTTTCTCTTCTCCTCTGATCTTTTGTTTTCGAGAATATTCTCGTTCCCATTGTCCTTGGATTTGAGAAATATATCATTTTTCCCTCAAAATCGTACTCTATTTCTTTATACCGTTTATACCGTTAAAACTAAATAAATGAAATTCTATGAAAATGGTAGAGGTGACGACGAGTCGTATAATTCATATTCAAGTGATGATACTAGCGAAAGTGACTTCGATTTCAATTGTGATGAGCAAGTTGATAACTTGGATGAACTTGAACTTTCTGATGAAGATATGGACGCATATGTCAAAATGCTGAATTCAAAGAATGAAAGCTATGTCACAGATGGTGGCTTTATCTCAATCTCTCTCAAAGAACCAATTCCAATTGCAGTCTTTAGAACCTTTTTTTAATGAAAAAATTTAAAATATGATCACTGATCAAACAAATATTTATGGAAAAGGAAAAAAACAAAGTGATAGTCAGAGAAAAACCATTAAATAGAACGATATGAGCAAAAAAAGAGATTGAATCGTTTCCGTGAATTTGGTTAATAACTCCTTGTAACCAAAAAGAGAATCTAAAGACAACAGTAAAATTTACAGAATTAAGAACTTTACTGAAATTTTACGGAGGAATTTTCAAAAAAGTTGTAACTTTGGTCGCTATGGTACAATCGACTATTGTAGCAGCAAGGAAGGAAATTTTCGATTCACTATCGAATGCTTTACCTGCAAATTAGCATTTTATTTAAAAGATGAAAAAAATTGTTTTTTTTGGATTATCATAAGTTTTTTATGTAGCCTCTATGAGTAAAAATAAAACAAAAGTGTTGAAAAATGCTTTTTTTCTATTATAAAAAAATTTCGTCCTCAAAGGTTTATAATCATGCCGTTATAGCTATTGATAAGAAAAAGAATGAATATAAAATAACTTAGTGTACGATTATTTTCCATCTTATTCGATAATAATGTTTGAACAATATAAATTTTAAAAATATGAAAATATTTTATCCTAAAATATAAACATTGACAAAAAGAATGTTCTTCATTCATTTGATTTAATAATAGTTTTGTTCTATAGAAATCTATGTTAATGCATAAAGAGAAGAAGAAAAAAAAAATAGCTGTAGAAAAGTTATTTTTAATTGATAGAATTGTGGGTGACAGATTTACACCGCTGTTGTTCAATCTATTTAAATATTCATTAACATTGCAACAATTCAATGTATTTTCTTTTTTTTTTTCTTTTCATAAGATGAACAAACATTAATCGGATCATTAATTTCAACCTACTTCTAGTTTTTATTCAATTGAATCAAAACTCAAGATTATGTCACTTGTCTCATATAAATTTATGTTCATTTATATATAATGAAAAGAAAAACATGGATATATTTAAACGTGTCTTATCATCTTGATCATGTTAATCATTGTTATTCTTTTGAAAATGAAAAAGAAAATACAATCTTCAATATTTTCAAAGAGATTGACCGACAAAATAAAGAAGAAGAAACAAAAAGAAAACGAAAGATATTCTGGACAGAAAGATTAATGATTTTTTCAATTTATTTGTTCGATGTTCGACATATCATCTTTTCCTTTTTCATGTTGTTCTCAAAACAAAAAGACACAAAAAAGAAAAATTTTCTATTATAAAAATCAAAATCAATCTAGAAGATTAATTGTTCTTCCTTTAAATTCCAATAGAATATTCCATTTATTAAAACTAATATCCTTAATGAAAAGAATTGAATCATTGACTATTATATAATATGAATATATTATAGACTATATATATTGTCTATGACAAGCATTTACAATTTTATTCGTATGTAATCAACATGTAAATAACTTACAATGAAAAGGTTTATTTCATAAAGTCTATATCTTAATAAAAATTTGTTTATAAACGTCAAATACTCAAATCAATGCTTGAAATGATATATTATTGCTCAGATAAAAAAAGAACAACACTGGTAATGCTGCTATATCATCTAAAATTGCATCAAATAGGTCATATCCATTCAACCCTGAACGCCACATATATTCACATGATGTGAATCAACAAAAGCTCAATTGATTTCTTATCTTTTCCTATTTTTATCTCTCGGATCTTGCCAAATTCTTTCGATAGTTTGTGTGTGGACTTTGCTTATTGAAACCATAAAATTGTACTTATGATTGACGGTAAGGTGAGTATAACGACGCATATCAAAGGAAAGGAAAAGACGAAACGCATATGATGAAAAAAATCATGGAAATGATAATAAGATAAATAAAAAAGGAAAAAATTTAGAAGATACAATAATGTTAAAAAATTGAAATATCTACATTAGTCATTATTCACGTAGCCATTTGATTTATATTCAAATAACCTAACAAATTTTAAATGATATATTTGAAATTTTCAGCATTATGCTCTAACGTTTAAGGTAGATATTCATCAAACAATAGTCTAAAATCGCTCATTTGTCAACTGAAAATTCTCTAAGGACATGTATTCAATCTATTCAATTCACTTTTTTTCAAATAAAATAAAAAAAATGGTAAAATACATAAATATCCACAGAAAAGTCTTCAATATATGATAAAAAAAGTACAAGCCTTTTTTTTTTTAGAATATTTCTTCTTATAGCTATTTAAACTGCATTAATTTTCTTTCGATTCTTTCCTTGCAAACATATCAAACCTTGCCTTTTTCTTTTTCTCTTTTTCTTTACACCAATGAGAAAAAACAAGAAGAAGAAAATATGTTGATTGGCTCCATCGATAATATCTATGCAAAGAAAAAAAAGAAAATCTTTCTCTTTCTGTTCTTCTCTCCTCGCTTTTTTTTATGGTATCCATTAAGCGATTTAATGGATCATTTTCTGTCACAAGACTTAACTTGCATTTCTTTCATCACTTTATCGTTCGATCTCGAAGACTATTTCTACAATCATTAATAATATTTTATTCTAACTTCTTCACTCAATTGAGTAGTATCATCATTAACAAAAAGAGAAAAAACGAGAGAGAGACAGAGGGAGAAAAAAAAACGATTATCTTTTTATTTGATCATCCGATCAAAAATAAAAATAAAAAGAATAAAAAAAAAAACTATGAGTTCTCTTTATTCAATGAACCATAATTATGGAATTGATGATACAAATACAAATTATTCAAATAGACAACAGTTGTCTGATAATAATGTCAATGTAAATAATTCATCATGTATACTTCAATCTCCTATTATTGATTATTATGGACAAGAATCTTTCCATCCAAATTCATCTAGACAAATTCCTTTATATAATAACCATCTTTATCAAGATAATACAAATCATTTTTATCGATACAATATACTTTCATCAAATCAATCAAGGTAATCAATTTAAATTTTCTTCATTTACCTAAATATTACAATTAGTTCGAAAGAATCATAGTATTCCGTTTATGATTGTAAGAATAACTGATGATCTTTTTCTATTTTATAATATTTTTTCGATGATTAATATTTATTTTAAATAGTTCTAGTGTATATACATGTCAAAATGGCTTACTTGAAAATTATTCCGAAGAAAATAATATACCAATAGCTCCAAATGGACTTTCCCAAACTGATATGATATCTTCTATTCATCCAATGTCTCTTGATCTATATGGTCTATCAATAACTCCTCCTCCGCCTGGTCCTCCTCCTCCTCCTCCTCCATCTTCAACACAACCACCGAGTGATTTAACTTCATCAATCGATACAAATTCATCATCGTTAACTAAACAAGAAGAAAGTTCTCCTGTGATTTATCCATGGATGCGTAAAGTACATATTAATAATCCAGGTTAGAATCATTTAAATTCTTCTCATCTATTTTTTGTTTATATGTCACCTATGAATAAATGAATATTTTAAATGTCAAAAAATTCTTTTTTTTTTTCTTCTTCTTTATTTCTCTATGTCACAGTTTGACTTCATAAAATATCAAATTTCCTTTCGAATAAAAAATCTAACCTTTGCTTTTCAAAGAGAACAAAAAAAAAACTAACATGAAACTTCATTTATTATAAATGAACATGATGGTCTTATCATTCGATGACTACGTGACCTAAATATACTAAAAGATAAATGTTATTTCAATGTCGACAGTTATTATTCTTACATGCAATGTTCTGTAACATATAACTAAAAAAAAAAATAAAGCTTTTTGACCATCTGCTTTACCAGACAGTTGAACTCAAATACAGATACAAACAAAAGAATAGAAAACGATTAACGACATTTGTATTAATCAATGATCCTTTATTTTTGTTTTGTTTTTTTACAGTTATTAATTATACAAGTGGAGAAACAAAACGAGCTCGTACTGCTTATACACGATATCAAGTATTAGGTAAAATCGAAAAATCCTTTTTTTTTGTTATGAAATAAATTTATTTAAATTTAATTTAATAGAATTAGAAAAAGAATTTCATTTTTCAAAATATTTAAATCGTCGAAGACGTATTGAAATTGCTCATGCACTTGTTTTAACTGAACGGTTAAATTTTTATAATTAAATTAAATATAATTTTATAAGTTTGTTATTTTTCTTTTCTAGACAAATTAAAATATGGTTTCAAAATAGGTTTGTTTTATTTTTTTTATTTTTATATATATAAAAAAAATTGAACATTTATTTTTAATAGAAGAATGAAATGGAAAAAAGATCATAAATTACCAAATACAAAATCTAAATTACCCGATACATTACCAGCTGCAACAACATCATCACCTAATCGTATAAAAAAAGAAGAACAAGAACATCAATTAGATCCAATGATTATGAATGATTATATAAAAGAAGAATCATTTTCATCAGAATCATCGAATTAAATATATATTTCTTTTTATATAAAAAAAAAAACACGAGCCAAAATAACGAATCTCATTCAAAATAAAAATAAAAAGACATGTTTTAATATTAATGACAAATTGATTTCATTCTTGTTTTTGTTAGATAGATATTGTATTTGTGAATAAAACATACGGTGTGACATTTAAACATATATATATATTCTTTTTTTCGTCCAACTGTATCGTTTGATCATCGATAGAAAAAGCGAATCATTAATAATCTTTTTTTTTTCTTCTCTCTCTCTTCTCTTGTTGTTGACGAACGAACAGAGATCGATTGTAACAACGTATGTTTATAGCGGCAAAAGATCATTTGTCTTCTTTGCTCGAACGGAGATTGTAATGAGTTTTTCTTTTACTTGTTCGAGACATGCAAACTTATACGAACTCATTTATCTAAATAGTTCTTGTCGTGCCTATCTGACTAATATAATCATCAGTCATTCAGACAACACTAAATTCATAATAAAACAAAAAAAAAAAAGTTCTATGACATCTTTCTTTATGATGAACACGCATACATGGAAATTATTGATTAATTTAATTTTAATATTATACGAACTATTTATGATATATAATTATTCATTTTTAAAAAGATTATGTAATAAGAGATATAGTTATAGTAATTAATGATTATTTAGACGAAAAGAAATCAACATGTACTGTTATAAGAGATTTAATAATTTAAATTTTTAATTACAAATGAACAGTGATCACTATTCAAGAGATTAGAATGTAAAGGTATCTATGATGAGTAATCCGGCAGATGTAGTATGAAATCTTCGTTTATAGCACTACGGTATAAACATGTTGTATACAGATTGAATACGTTATTTTGAATAGTTTTATGCGGATTGCTGTATTTCAGTAAAACATCGAAGGTTTATTATTTTGATATATATCCAAATAGAAGATGCAATGTGAAAACCTGTATAATTTATAAAGAAGGGCTTGTTTTATAGCCACCGAATTCGTTATTTTTTCTGTCTAATCTTTTTAAAATTGTGCTTTGAAAATTGTAGAGCTTTTCACGCTCTGTCTTTAGATATATTTTGCTTTTTTTTGGACTAAAACTAAAGCAAATAAAATGTAAATTATATTATTTTATAGATTAATCGATGTTTTAGCAGTGCTGTATCAAAATAGGTTACCTTCGATATCTTACGCACATTCAGTAAATTACAAAAAAAAAACTATTAAAAATAACTTAATCAACCTGCACGGTAATCGTTTTCATGTTGATAACTATTCTATACTTTACAATAATGAGCATTGCTTATCTCTAATTAAGATTTCAGTTAACCATTGTCCTAATGTATTGATTACATTGTTTCTCGATTTTTGAGGCATAAAAAAGACAAGAACATTCTTTTGCAATGGATATAATTGTAATATGTTCATTACTAAGATCTGAAAGTTTTTTTTAGGTCAATAATCATGCAGATAATAGAAAATTTTTTTGATAAATTCAAGATTCATGAGCCGATATTTAATATTGTATTTACTCAAAGAATTTATTATGAAAGCAAAGAAAGAATATTTAGTTTGCCAGTTATTATTTGAAAATCTTCGATCTTATATTTTCTATCACTCGGATTGATATTTTTAGTATTGAAATTATGAGATAGATAATACAATCAACTTTATTTTTCAATCAATTATTATCTTAGCGAAAGGAGCAAAACTACACAACGTATGTATTTCGGTAATATCGTTTAGAATATTTTGTTTTAATACAAAACATAGTATGGTAAAAGCGAAATAAACAAGAAAGAAAGGCATACTTCTGTAATGATGAAGTACGAGAAGTACAGAAATATGCTTTTTCTTCCTTGATTTCATATTATACTTCTGTCTATTCTGTTGTCTCTCAGCTGTTATGCCAACACGGATTATTAATGTATAAATATCTGTATATGTTAGTGTTATATCATCTATTTCATATAATTTTGATCATTTTCTCATTTTTTGAATAACTCAGAGTAAGATGATTACATTTTTTTAATTGAAAATTTTGTTTTTATTTTATCAATTTCTTTTTATGTTGTTTGATTGAGATATTTGTATTTTCGATGAAAACAATAGGGAAAAAAGCTCTGTCTATAATAATAAAATCTATATTTGTCACGCTAATAATATGTCAAAGACATTCCTCTTTCTTTATCATATAAAAATTCAAAAACTGAATATTAGATCATCAGTTGAATAATTAAGTAGAAGTTTAAGGTAAAACACGAGGAACTACTTCAGGATTCTATAGGATTTTTACACATATGTTAATAGATATATAGAATACAAAATGAATGATTTAGTTATGTTTTATTTGAGAATAATTAGTATTAATAGTGTGTGGTATTACTTTTAGATTAGTTGATACATTATGTTTGAGTGATGGACCTATACGATTAGTAAGTTGTATTTGATGTTGTTGTCTCATTTGTAGTTTTATAATCCAACGTTTCGGTGAGATCAATATCAACAATTCCTGACGAAAACTTGGTGCAGTCAATGTATATACATAAAAAGATAACTAAAATATTATAAACAATATAAATATATTTGTGATATATCCTTCTTACTCCATTAAATATATAAATACCAAAGCTGCTTGTTAATGTTGAAGAAAAAGCTTCAGCAGCAATACGATATGCTGTTTTATTCGATGGAAGATCATATTGTGTCAGCGTCGAATATAGAGCATTACTTACAAAAGGTAACACGGTTAATATATATAAAAATACTTGTCCAATCAACATTGCTACAAGTTGTGTATCTCTATTACGTACTTGAATCTATATTATAAGAGAAAAATTCAATAAATATTGATCATTTTTAGGTATTAAATATTATTTAATCTGCTTTTAAATTTTTTCAATTATCATTTCAGTCAAATTTCAATAATTATATTTACTTCAGATGATAAACTTACTTTATCTCGACCCATTCGTTTTGCATTTAGTTTCAATTTCCATATTATCATTCCACCTAATATACTCATCAATACTGTAGGTGCTCCAAACGTTAATAACCATAAATAAACCATTTCAACTATTCGTATCACTTCAGAAGTTGACATACATTGACGAAATTTAGGATGAGATTCATATGTTATTATCATATACATTGGTAGACATGCACAAATAAATATAGTTACAAATACAACTTTAATTGCTATACTTGCTCGACAAAACGTTCGTTTATTAACTGATCGTGAACAAAGTAAAAGACGATCAAGACATGCTAATACAACACATGCTCGACTTGACATTTGAGAAGCATTAATCATATAAGGACGAATTTTACAATATAAAGTGCTATAGGTAGCCGGATTATTATTAGTAAAAGTAGCAAGCATACTAGCAAGTACACCCCAAGTTAAACAAAATATATTAGCCCATGAACTTGCATGAAAATAAATTGCACAGGAATTTTGTCTCATTGATCGACGAAGAAAAATTAAAATATTCAATATAGCTCCAATGATTCCAATTATAAAAAGAATTGGTTGACCAATGTATTGTACTCCTGTTCGAGCAGTATTTAAACTCGCAACCGATGGATCGATAGTAGTTGTTAATATATTATTCATACTTATGGTGTCAGTGAGACAAAAATAGTTTTTTTTCTAAAAGAAATGTTGAGATATTTATATTGAGGATGAAAAAGAAGGAGAGAAATCATGCTCTACATATAAAACACAGAATAAAAGTAATATTCAAATTTGACACATTATTCACATGTGTTAGACATATTAATTAACGGAGAGCCTGCAAAATTCTTTACCAGCAGAAATCAGAATTTTGTATACTATAAGCTTTCACACAACTATGTGTCCACCAAAAACAGACTTCCAATATTCTAACAGAATTTCAATCTGACATAAAAATCTATGTTTCCATAAAAGATAGAATTTTCATAAGAATGTTGAATAGAATTCTAATGTTCTAGCAGACTTTTAATCAAATTTATGAATTATTTTCTATAACAAGCACTGAATTAATCATGAGAAAATCAAATTCGAATTTTTCAATAGAATCTTAATACTCATATAGAATTTTAATTCAACATATAGACTCTATAACAATTATATATACATCAAAAATAAAATTCTGCTGAAAACTAAAATTCTTTGCGAAATTTACCAAAGTAGTAATATGAATAAGATATAAGGTACAAAATTCTGAATTCTAGTGGGTCAGAATTTTGCAACTCCTGTTTTTTAATTAAAAACAGTCATACGAATAATCTAATCCAGCTTTTTTTTTGAAGTTCTTATAAAACAGAAGAATCTAATATAGCAGCTTAAATAATAGGACAAAAAATTCATTCAACTAATAATCTTCTTTTTACAGGGCATGTTTTTATTTAGTAACATTATACATTTTATTGAAAAACAACACATGTGATTCGATACAATACAAATAAAATAAGATAATAAGGAATTACAAGAGAATATTAAAAGCAATATATTTTATCAAATCGAAAATAGAAACATATAAAAGATTCTCGATTTAAAAAAAATAAAAGAAAGAAATCTACTAATTCAATAATGAATGATAAATAATTTAATTATGTTTTGTATGATACGTAGTATTAGCAACACGTGGCATTACTTTTAGATTAATAGATACACCATCTAAAAGTGATGGACCTATACGATTAGTAAGAGACATTTCATGATGTTCTCGTTGAAATTTAATTAACCAAGATTTTGGAAGGATTAATATTAATAATTCACGACGAAAACTTGGTGCAGTTAATGTATATACATAAAAAGATAACTAAAAAAATATTATATTAAACAATGTAAATATATTTATAATATAACATTCTTACTCCATTAAATACATAGATGCCAAAACTGCTTGTTAATGTTTGAGAGAAAGCTTCAGCAGCAATACGATACGGTGATTTACTTGATGTAGGATCATTTTGTGTTAATGTTGAATACAAGGCATTAGTTGCGAATGGTAATGCCGTTATTATATATAAAAATACTTGTCCAATTAACATTGATGCAAGTTGGATATCTTTAGTACGTACTCGAACCTATAGTAATAAGAAATAATTTTCATCGAATTTCAGAAATTAATTTAATATTTTTTGTTTATTTCAAATAATAAAAATAAATAAACTTACTTTATCTCGACCCATACGTCTTGCATTTTGTTTCAATTTCCATAGAGTCATTCCACTTAATGTACTCATCAATATTGTAGGTGCTCCAAACGTTAATAACCATAAATTTATAATTTCAATTGTTCGTATCACTTCAGAAGTTGACATACATTGACGTATTTGAGGTTGTGCATCATATGTTATTAATATATAAATAGGTATACATCCACAAATAAATATTGTTAGAAGTACAACTTTAATTGCTATACTTGCTCGACAAAACATTCGTTTATTAACTGATCGTGAACAAAGTAAAAGACGATCAAGACATGCTAATACAACACATGCTCGACTTGACATTTGAGAAAAACTAATCATATAAAATCGAATTTTACAATAAAAAGTATTGTATGTAGCTGGATTATTATTAGTAAAAGTAGCAAGCATACTAGCAAGTACACCCCAAGTTAAACAAAATATATTAGCCCATGAACTTGCATGAAAATAAATTGCACAGGAATTTTGTCTCATTGATCGGCGAAGAAAAATTAAAATATTTAATATAGCTCCAATGATTCCAATTATAAAAAGAATTGGTTGACCAATGTATTGTACTCCTGTTCGAGCTGCATATAAACTCGCAACGGCTGGATTTATTGTAGTTGTTGATATATTATTCATACTTATGTTTATTATGTAGTGGAAAAACCAAAAAGTGAATATTAAACAAAGAAATAACTGTTGAGAGTTTTATATATGCAAATGACAACGATGGAAAAAGAAGAATAATTCTACATATAAGAAGAAATAAGTACGAATGCATATTGCTAACATGTCTTTGACATATTAATTAAGAAGTTTAGTAAACCATGCAAACCCTTGTATTAAATGAAAGATGACCTGATAATTATATTTTTTTTTACGTCAGTGCTATATTTTTCTTGATGAAAAAATCTTCTAGAATGACTAAAATAGTTTCTAACAATTATGAAAAGTACATCGAATCTTGGCTTTTACGTCATTTAATTCAAATATGTAATGATTTCAACTTGAATTCAACTATTAAATTTTTGAAATGAGTCACTATAGAACAGGTTAAAACAGCATAGACAGGATGAAATATCTGAATACTTGGAATTTGAATAATTGAATTCAGGTTTCATTTATTACATATTAATATAGATGTTGTCATAACAAGACTTATATCTCGATACAAAACCAAATAAATAATGAATTACACATAAAGGAAAACTATACTTTGTAAACAGGAATATATTCTAATGCGCTAAATTACCAATGTAAATGTGAAAGAAGGCAATAATTTTCAACGAACATTCGCTTATAACGTGTACCTAAGCAACTCATCAGTACATCTTATACAATTCGACGAGCTCTATTCAATGGTGCAATCAAATTTTCCGTATTCCAAAGTGTGATTATTGGGCTGATAGATGACCTTATAGAAAATCTATAAATCATACTTTGAACCATCGAAGATTTGAGCATACCATGGGATAGAGCTCATCGAATTGTATAAGACACATCTATGAATTGCTTAGGCACAGGTTAATAAGCGAATGTTCGTTGAAAAAAGTCAAATCCGAGGCTAAATTCACTGACATATGAAGAACAGACAACGACAATCCTCACCAAAAATACACGTAGACAGACATGAAAAACGAATATGACCAGCCATGTAGAAAAAAAAGATTTATATTATGTGAATAGTAACGTAGATTATAATAGAGTAGAAGGAAAAAAGTATATATGAAAACACAGCATGTGTTAGTCACAAGTTTATTTAATTAATTACATTTTATCTGAATAGATTGATCTTTCTTTATCATACATTATTTTTTTTCTATCTATAAATTATTAATATATTTTTGTTGAAGTTGACAGTAGTATCAGGAACAAAAAATATCAGTTCATTTGCTCGAACTGTAATAAAGATTTTTTTTTTTCAGTAAAATAAATTCCATTTGCGTTATAGTCAAGCTTATAAAATCTGAACCAATGGTAATCGTTGACGTATTATTTCTATCTCTGTTTTATTTATGATGACAGCAAGTAAAATTACTAGTGAAAATCATGATTATTCTTACGTTGTATATAATTATAGAAATGAAGAAAAAGATAGATGACATTTGACAGGATGTTCGCTTGTCTTTCATATATTATTTAAAAACTTGATAATTTTGTAAAGAACATGGATGAATTGATAATGATGTATACATTTTTATATATCATGAATTTTATTTTCATTGGTATTACGATCTATACCTTTGTACTTTCAGTTTAAATAGATTAATTCTCAAAGAAATCGAATTGATGATTTTGCTAAGTTTGTATTTGATGTTGTATATTTCTATCATAATATACGTAATTGTTACAACCTTAAAAATTTTTATTAATAGAAAAAGTTTAAAAGTACTTCTAACCTAATTTTTTTTTGTCAAATAAATCTATATATAATCAAAATGTATGATAACTAATGATATTTCCTCATCAGTTATTTGAAAACGTCACAGGAATTATGAAGAAGTTAGAAATTGAAATTACTCAACTATGAATGAAATGATAATTAATTAAGAAGATGAATCAAAATCTATTTTCATATTGAATTTAATTTATACAATAAAGAAAAGAAAATTCTTATTAAAAATATACAATAAACAAGATATACTGATGGATAAAGAACATTATTTTTATTACAAAGACTGTAATGACAACAATATATTCGTACATTTTGTGACGATTCTGGCATACAATTATATGAAAAACCTTTGCTTATAAGATAACGACCTGTTGTTGGTATATAAACGATTGTTTTCTAGATAAAATAATATTAATTAAAATTATTTTTTTATAGAAAATATAATACCATGCATTGACCAATATCTGGTGGTGTCATTATTATTTGGCCATAAGAATAAAAAAATGGTTCAGGACAATCACTACAAGAATAACATTGAATTTGTCTACGATCATAATTAGGTCTTTGACATTGTATTACTATTTTAAAATAATAAATAATAGAAGATTATTAATTAATATAACTAACTTGGTAGAAATAAAATGAATGGTATGAAAATAAGTACAGATATGAAAGATAAAAACATTTTTAATTATGATAGTTTGAAGAGACAAATATTTGTTATATATAATGATCTTTTCGTTTCTTGAATAAATAGTAAATGTTGGTGGAATATACAAAAGATTTTATTCCATCTTTTATATATACATTCTTCAAATAAACAATAGTTTAATTGAAGAAATATTTAACGATGTAAAATAGAGTATATGAAAACGATTAAATATAGTTATTTCTTTAGCTAATAAAAAACAAATTGTTATTTATTTTTATAAATAAGATTTTGATACCGAATAATTGTAACTGGAATCTAGACGTATAACTATGAAGTAGAGTTGCACGGGACGAGACTTTTTATTTTAGTCCCAATGTTGATGATTTCTTTACAAAAACACCGATTTTGGGCTTCAGTTAGCTATTTCAGAATTTATTTGCATTGAATATAAATACTGCAATATTGACTCTTTAATTAATTTAGTCACTGATCATCAACTGTACTAACTTTTGCTAAAAACTATAGAAAATTCCATAACAAGTTTTAGTGTCGATTTTGATATCTAGAACCTATGAAAATCTTCTTTACTATCTAACACGCAGAAATATGATTTTGAATGTGTCAGTATGTAGGGTGTCTATAGTAGTGTATACCCACAAAATTTCAACTCGAAAAACTCTGTTGTTGATGAATAACGAAATATACAATATCTCCACAAAGGAAAAGTTCCAAAAGCTGAAATTTCTAGCATTTTCATAACTCATTTTGGACTACATATTGGTAACACTTCATTGAAATCTGAGATATCCATTGACCACGTGTATCAATAAAAGTATAGTCACTTTCATGTATTGGACCCCTATATCTAAAACTGATCCCATACACCTCTACTGTGAAGTATGTTACAACCTTCAAAGATTACCACAGACTATGATCCACATTGTACACAATCGTGTACGGATCATATTGTTCTACGTGAGATTGCAATATTTAGATCAATACCTTAGAAATAAATACACTATTCAAATTTCTTTTTGTATGAGAGATAAAACGATCGGAAATGGCAAGTATATCAACTAGTAGCCCGTGAAACACTTTACAAAACTGTATATAAAAATATTTCCCTAGAAATACTTTTCAATGACATCAAGATCCGTTATGATCAATAACTGATGGTACTTTTGACTACATGACCGTCTAATAGTAAATTGACTATAGTTTCACTAAAGTCTTACGAAAATCAGATTTAATATATACCATTCGAGACGCCTCGACTTGTTCTACAAAATGGTATATTTGCTTTCTCAATTTCTAATAGTTCTTCTTATTCAACAGGATACTTTAAAAGTTGGGATTACGACTTTTGGTTAACTCTAAGTAAATATATCAAAATATGCAGTACATTATGGGCTTTCTTTCTATATATAGTAGATTAATAGATAAAAACAAAAAAGGACAAAGGATTTACTTCAATTTTCGTGGGTTGTATGATAATTATCAACAAATCAACTATTGTTTGCAATGCTTTTCTCATTCACATTTTATTTATCATCAGTACTTCTCAGATCTGAGTTAAAACAACTACGAATAATTAATTATTTTGAAATACTTTTGATTAATCTTTTTATAAAATAATTTTATTTTTAACTTTTATTGTTAATAATAACAATAAAAACAAAACAAATAATAAAGTAAATTTTATAACTGAATATTAACTGATTTCAATGAATTAATAATCCATTGTGGAATATCTTTATCTTGATAATAATTTGTAACAAATTCTTTTATAAAATCTGGAAAACGTTGTTCAATAATTGCTTGTCGAATTCTAGACATTAATCTCATCTAAATTATAAGAAAAGAAATTAAATTTAAAAAAAAAGTAAATAATAAATCTAACCTGATATGCAACATTATGAATAGTTAATAAATGACATGCTGTTGTTTCATTACTAACAATTGTATTAAGATATGATCTTGTATAACCAGATTGACAAACTGGACAAGTACATTTATCATCAATTAATCGATGATCTTTTTCATAAATTTGTTTATTTAAATTTAATTGACCATTATCAACTAATGCACATCCAAAACGCTTATTTAAATACAATATATTTCTATATTTAATATAATAAAAAAAAGAACAAATTCTTACAGCTGTTCGTGTTGGAAATACACAATCAAACATATCACAACCAAGTGCTGAACATATAACAAGATCAATTGCAAAACTATTCATTTAAAATAAAAAAAAATATTATTTTATATTTATATTTATAATTAAAACAAACCCAACACCCATTAAATATCTTGGTTTATCTTTTGGTAAATATTCTGTTGAAAGAGTAACCATACGCCAAAAATGATCTTTATCTTCTCCTCCACTTAAACCACCAATTGCATAACCATTACAATTACGTTTTATTATTTCTATAATATAAGAATTTATTTTTATAATTAAAAACAAAAAAAAAAAGATATATTAAAATAACCTTTAACACTTTGTTCTCGTAATTTTTCATCTAAACCACCTTGAACAATAGGAAAAAGAGTTTGTTCATCTGGACGAGAATGTGCTGATATACATCGATCAAGCCATCTTAATGATCTTATTTAACAAATAATTTAAATATAAACTAAATTTTTGTTTTTGTTTTTTTTAATTTTAAATCAAACCTCCACATAGCTTCTTCAACTCTTGGACCACTTATTGTACTTGATACAACATCATCTAATTGCATTATTATATCAGCACCTATTAATAGAACGAAAAAAAAAAAAGAATGACTTTTGAACTTATATGCTTTATTTTGAATAGAAAATTTTTTGTTTTGCCTATTTATTGAAAAAACAGACAAATAGCAAAGCAGAAATGTCAAGAGAAAAAAAGAATTTGCATTGTAGATTTGTACATTGTGATAAACATATTTAATAAGAGAATTTTGACACATTACATGAATCTGTCAATCTAGTAGAATGAGAAACAAGTCTTGAAATTTTTAGATTATAAAGCTTGAATATATAGTGAAATAGTAATAGAGTATATCAAGGTTTGAGTAGCTTCTATTTTCCTGTTGATCTGAATTAAATTCTAACCTACCCAATACAATGCAGTCCTTCGAGTTTATCCTTAACTATAAACTGTGCGAGCTCTATCCAAATAAGAAAAACCATTTCACATCTTCGAAGAGATTAGAAAAATTTGATTGAAAATAAAATCTAGAATCCAAAATTTTGAATTGAACATATTTGACTATACAAGTTTCATCATCGATACGTACTATATTTAGATATTATTGAATATAAAACTAAATCAGTAAGGATTACATTCTATACAAGATTATGGAAATGATCAACTATATAGATATTCTTTTTTTCTTTCTTTAATAACAATCACGCAAGTCTCGATGGTAATCATTCTTATTAATCAGTTTTTATTTGATTTTATTCAGAGAAAGGATAAAGATCTATTTCAAACCAAAGACAAATTATTTAGAACTAATAATATTTTCTCTTTCATTCTACTCTCTAAGAAATTAGAAAGTCACAAGCATTTATTTTAAAAGTAGTCCTAGAAATAAGGACAGAACGTAAGAAAAAATTTCCTAACCCTCTTATCTAATTATATATATTATTATTAATGAGAATTTGATAAAGTCTACTTGTATAACAAAAAATTAATATTAATGTGATTTTTTTTTATTTTAAATTTTATTTGATATTATTCATTTAGGAGATTCCAACTATTAAATATTTTTTTGCCTTTATTTCAAATTGAATAGAAATATTAATAAGTGTAAATGGAAAAAAGAAATAAAATGAATAGATGTAATAAAACGTTTATGCTGGCAACATGTGTAACACATTAGAACGAATACAAAGAGAACGGATAGATGCATTCTCGTTTAAGAACAATACATCAAATTATTTTGTTTCTATTCATATCTATATTAATTATTATTTTATTACAAATCGAATCTACTAAATATTTAAAATATTCAAAATGTCCAACATTAATCAATTCATTAGTATCAATTGATTTCAATAATATGTCATCAAATATAGAAGATGATAAATATATTATAGATGATTTATCTATATTATGTTTAGATATGGGTTTACATATTGATAATGAAAAATATATTGGTAAATCTCCATTAATATATGCTCCATCATATAATAATTCTCAAATATTATTTCGTTTTCCTTATCGTTATTCTCAATGGAAATCATCATTGGAATTACCTCGTTTAATAACTCCATGTGAACATAATTTATACATGAATTTATTAAGAATTATAGATCGAATATGTCGTCAAAAGAATATAACATATTTTATGGCTGAAGGAACATTATTAGGTTCATTAAGACATCATGATTTAATTCCATGGGATGATGATACAGATATATTAATGTCATATCGACAACGAAAAATATTTTTAAATGAATTTAAACAAATTAATCAAACATTAATTGATATATATATATATCGAAGTGAAGTTAAAACACGTAGTTATTATAAATTATTTTATAAAAATACTCCATATGCTGGAGAATATACATGGCGTTATCCATTTGTTGATATTTTTTTTTATGATAAAAATCAAACACATTTATGGGATTTAAAAGATGTAGAAACACCAATAAAATTAACATATATTTTTCCATTAATTTTGAGACCATTTGGACAATTATGGTTACCATCACCAAGAAAACCAAGAAAATTTTTTCAATTTAATCCTTTTGATAAATGTATAGGACATTATTGGGATCATAGAAATGAAATTGAAAAAGAAGAAATTATTATTAAATGTGATAAAATTAAAGATATTTATCCATTTGTTGAACAAAGTAATCGAACTAATTCTATTGAAATTTTAAAAATAAATAATTCTATTATTCATACTGTTATTTATAAATAAAGTTTTTTTTTTATTTTTCAATTAAAAATAAGTATACGATCATAGGAAAATAATATCAGAATACTTCAAAAATTTTCAGGTAATACGAATATAAGCCCGAGTATATACAAGCTTAATATTCATAAAAATATAAGATATGAAATTTTTGTGTTGCCCTACTCCTATCTATGATTTCTAGATATAAAGTTTGTACATACCTCTTAAACTGATAATATTATATTTTATTTAATAAAAATTCTTACCAATAATATTTTGAATTTCAATAGATTTTTCTGGTGTTAATAACATTTCAGTTTGATCATGTGGAGATTGAAATTTAACACCTTCTTCCGTTACTTCAGATAATTTAACAAGAGATACCATTTGAAAACCACCTGAATCCTATTTTATTTACTAATAAAATTTAATTAAACGAAAAAAAAAAAGAAAATTTTTACTGTTAAAAGTCCTCCATTCCAATGCATAAATGAATGAAGACCATCCATTTCTTTTAATAATTCAGGTCCCTTTAATTTTAAATATAAATGAAAAAATAAATCAATATTAATTTTTAACTTACAGGTCTATGTCCTAAATGATATGTATTTCCAAGTATAATTCGACAATTAAGTTTATGTAATTGTTCAGGTGTTAATCCTTTTAATGTTCCTTGTGTTCCAACTGGCATAAAAACTGGTGTTTCAATTGGACCACGAGATGTATGATTTCGACCAAGTCTTAAATTACCTACACGAGCTTTTGTTGTATTACATGTATGAGTTATTTCAAAATTAAGTGCTTTTGATGTCATCTTTAATGATAAATTATTTTTTAATATAACACGAAACATAAACTTTTTGAAAGAAGATTTCGTAAAAATCAATTTTTTCGAAGTAATTAATGGTTAAAATATTCTACTAATGAAAGAATATGATCAATAGAGGACACTATTCATCAGATAGATGAACAAATTTCTCCAAATTCTTTATTTTTTTGTGTTACTTAGATTTATCCAAAAGTTATAACTAGGGTGTTGATAGTATTAACTCATTTTTTAAAACAGTAACAAGATGAGCAAAGCATTGTCGTGAAAGACAAGCCAATGTTAAGTTTGTCTGATTTTTGAAGGTGTAGATATAAATATCGAATCGATACAACAGATTATCAATAATAATCTTCATTCAATTTATGATGATATTATTACTGAAATCTCTCTTTTATGGTTCAATAACACATATTGTTCATGACTTTTAGGTAATTATAAATATATATATTGTCATTCAAAATAAAAATAAACGAAGACATTCTTTTTTCTTTATTTTATCATATATTAACAATAAATATTAACTTGAATTATCAAGTTGATTAATTTCCACTTGATCTTGAAATAATTGTAAATATTTTTGTTTAAGTTCTTGATTTTGATCCCATTCAAATAATGATGTATTATATTTTGGTGCTTTATTTCTAATATAATCTAATTTTTGACAATAATCTTTTAATTTATTTAATAATTGTATTCTTGTTCTATATTTATATTGTTCATTTGTATAAAGTTCTGTGTAAACTAATCTATCAGGTACAATTGGTATACAACCAGCTCGACAAGCTTCTAACATAGCAACACCAAAAAATTCATGTTTAGCTGTTGATACAACAACATCACCTTCCATTAATAATTTTTCATATTCAATTTTTGATTGAGCATAACCACAATGATAAATATAATTTGATGGTAATTTTGATAAAATTTCAGAAAATATTAATGGATATTCATCATAAGATTGACCAAGAATAATTAATGAAAATTCTAATGAATATATTTCATAAAGTTCAAGAATAATTGAAAAAAATGTTTCGGGATCTTTATCATGTTCCCAACGATGTGGCCATACAATACGTAATGGACCTGTTTTATTAATATTAATCTTTAAATATAGTTTTCTTTGAATTTAATTTAAAGGAAAAACAAAAACTATCTTACCTGATTTGTTAATAATGGTTTATCTAATGGAAAATAAAAAACTTTTGATTTATTTTCAATTGTTTTTTTAATTTGTTCAATATTTGCTTTTGGTGATGGTATACGATTAAGAAATGAACCAAGATTATTTAAAAATGTATTTAAATTATAATATGAATTAAATAAACAAATATTAGCAACTAATGCTGTTAAAATTTGATTATAACCATATTGAAAATCTCTTTGTTCTTGATTTTCATTTTGTTTTGGATAAACTAAATCATTTTCATGAAAATAAATTATTGTTTTTAATTCACGAAGATCAATACGAAGTGATATTAATTCACTTAAATTAACAATTGATGAACTAAAGAAATATTTTAATGATTTTTCAGTTTTTGGTATTAAATCAGATAATATTAATGATGAACATCGAGCACGCCATGGCCATTTTTTACCAGGTAATGTTATTAATATTGAACGAGGAGATAATGTTCGATGAAGAAGATCTATTAATGAACGATGAGAACCATCATAAAATGCTTCAATTAATAATATATCACACATCTACAATTAATTATAGTATGTTTATGAATATTAAAATTTTCAAAGTAAGTTTTATTTTGTATCTTGTCTGAGAATAATTTTCCTGCGATAAAATATCAAATTTCATATATGTTATAATTCACTATTTTCATTATCTTGATACAAATTGGTTTAATAATTAATATTATTGAAGAAATTCGTTTTTATGCATTGTATTGTCCTTTTTTTGTGTTATTAGATTATAATTTTTGAAAATGTTCTATTTTAAAGTTATACAAGAAAGTAGAATTAGATCAATGTTATATCATTTAAAATTTAAATTATATATTTCGTAAATCTTAATGTTAATTTACTAGCATAAGAAATGTTTGAGTACTGTCTTTTTATTTATCAAAAATTTTATTTCAAGTATAGTATATTGTTTTCAAATCCTAATTGATTACAATTCTTAACAATATAAGTACATAAAAACTTGATCATTTCTAGAATTATTTCAAACACAAATAATTAAAGACTATTAATTATTTTATTTTACTCAATTTAAATCACCGTACAATTAGAAAAACAGATGATATTATTATAAATTGTATACAATAAAACAAAAAAAAAAAAAAATATTATTCCATATTATTATTATTATCATCTAAACTATTTGAGGGTAATCGTGTTCTTTGATAAACTTCATTATTTTGATTAATAATAAATGCTGGACTTGATGCAGTTCTTGAACGAGCTAAATTATATTTTGATGATGTAGCTGATAAACTTGTTCTTTGTCTTTCATATTTTGTATTAAATTTAATTTTTTCATTTAATGCACGTTCTTCATCCATTTCAAGTGATGATTCACTTTCACTTAATTGTCGATAAAGTTGTTCACGACGATCAATTTCAACTTGTAATCTTCTTTGTAAATGTAAATTTTCACTTTTAGCATTTTGTTCATCTAAAATAAGTTTTTCAAGTTTTTTTTTATGTGTTTCTTGTTGTAAAATTAATTCTTGACGAAGTTTTTCAACTTCTTGTTTTAATTGTTCAGCATAATCATTATTTAATAATAAATGACGATTATTTGAATTTGATTCAAATAATGATTGAGAACGATTATTTAATCGTTCATTTGTAGTTAAATTAGTTGAAGATGATGGATCACTATTCTAAAATAAAATAAAAAATCGGTAATAGAAATGTATTTAGTTTATTAATTCATTTTTGAACTGTATCGAATGAAATTTGATTTCGGTTATCGTTGAGTACATGAAACCAGCAAGAAGGGTCTACAATGACCCGATGTCGATCTCTGGTTTGTAGAAACTTGATCTCCCCCTTAATGCATTGTATAGAGCTGAAAACTCCAGGTGTTACTGTGGATGAGTCATGCTCGCATTACTAAAAATTTCAGTTCGATTTATTGTACTTTGGCTAGAGATTTTACTACATGTTCTTTTACTTGAGATGGCTTTCAATATCTATAGCGTCATACTACTACAGCACTATATCGCATCAAATATTTTTTGTTTGTTTGAAAACTCGTCTCCGCAGTTAGCTTGTCTTGTCGTCTTTTTATTATGATATAAGAAAATATCTCTATACAAAAAAAACGCCATTTTTTAAAGTTTTTTGAGTCATTGAACTGGCCTCGAGAGAGGTTATCTCTAAAGATAAGCTTTCAAACAAAACAAAATTGTATGTATGTAGAAAGAAGATCCACAGAGAATTTTTATGTCCTTGTTTGGTGCATATTTCTCTGAAACTATATAATATAGGGCTGAAAATGTCATGTAATTTCGATGCACTCAATTCTGAGATCAATGTTTGAAGGAGGAAAGCCTTGATGTTAAGTGATTTTAGTTAATTCAAACTAATGTTTTTTGATAGAAAAGAGATTACAAAGTATGAAGTTTATCAGTATTAATATTAAATTTGAAAATAAAATAATTTCTTACTGTATTATATGAATGAGGTTGTTGAATTTTTAATTGAAGTAATTTTTTATCTGTTTCTAATTTTTCCATTCGTTTCCATAAACCATTAACTAAAGATTCTTGTTCTTTTTCAAGTGTATTTTCTAATTCAATTTTTTCTCTTTTTAATTGTTCCTTTAGGAAAACAAAAAAATAAAATAAAATAAAGAAGAAAATAAAAATATGTTACAAGAGTATTTTGTTTATTAAGAGTTTCAGCTTCTAAACGATTAATTCTTTTCATTAATTGATTTATTTGTGAAGCTTGTTCTTGTTCTAATGATTGTTCTAATGAATGTTTTTCTTCTCGAATTTGTTGTAATTTTCTTGTTAAATCATTTGTTAAAAATTCTTCTTCACGTTCATAATTATTTGCTAATGTTTCTTTTTCTTTTTTTAATTCTTTTATTTTTTTAAAAAGTGTATTTGAAATAAATTCTTCTTCTTGTTCAGTTTTAACTTGCATATTAATACTTTCACTTTAAAGAAAAAATAAATATATATTTTTTATTAAAAAAAAATTTTTACGAACTGTTTTAAATGTTTAATTTCTTGTTGTGAAGCTTTTAAACGTAATTTAAATGTTTGAAGTTCAATTTGAAGAACACGATTTTCTTGTGTTAAAGAATCAACTCGTTTGATTAGATCTTCACAATTTAATTTTGATTCATTTGTATTTGTTAATGATGAATCTGCTATAGATGAAACATCTGATTCATATTCACTATCATTTGGTATTGATTGTATAAAACTAAATAATAAATATAGATTTTTTTTTTCTTAAAAATTTAAATAAAAAAAAAAACAATATTGAAATTTACTTTTCATTACTCATTGTTAAATATTTAATAAATGACTAGAATCTTTTTTAAAACCATTAATTTGTTCTTTTATAATATATCAAAAAAAATTTGATATCTGTCTATAATATATAATGATAGTGATATATTCTAATTGTTCTACGCATGTACATTTTATTTGTCGACATATCTATCTTCTTTATTTATCATATAAAACACTAATGCACTAGAAATTTATTTAAATTATTTAAATGAAAATTTCTTTTAAAAAATTAAAATAGAATTTTTAAAAATATTTCAATATTTTAATTAAAAATATTTTATTGTTATCTTAGTACAATGGTATTTATTGGATGATGGACTTTGCTATCGTTGTTGGCTTCTTTGTATAGAACGAAATAGCGACTAATCCGGTGTGGTTTCAATAAACAATAATTTTAAAAAAATCTATTTTAGATTATACCAAAATACTCATTAAATAAAATATCAAATGTGGAAATCGGCTATTATTTTTGTATGAAAATTATTTTAATTTACAAGAAAATGAAGAAAAAAAATGTTTTTTTTTTTGCTTTTATTTCAAGGTAATTTATTGTTTGATTTATGTAAATGGTGGTGCTATTCAATTAACAAGTAGTAATATTGATTCAATTCTTTGTAAGTTAGATTTATTGATTTATTTATAATTAAATATAATTATTTAGCTTCAAATGAAATTGTATTTATTAATTTTTATGCAAATTGGTGTCGATTTAGTCAAATGCTTGAACCAATTTATAATGAATTAGCCGATAAAGTTGCTAAAGAATTTCCTGTATGTATTTTAAAAAAAAAATTTTTTTGAAGAAAAAAAAATCTATTTTATTCTTAGCAACATGGTCTAATTGTTATTGGTAAAGTTGATAGTGATGCGGAAAATGCAATTGCACTTAGATATCATGTAAATAAATATCCAACATTAAAATTAGCTCGACATGGTGTTATGACTAAACGAGAATATCGCGGAGCAAGGTTTGTTTATTTTTCAAACAAAAAACAAAAATTTATTTTATTAAATAGACAAGCTGATGCTTTTATGGATTTTCTTCGTAAACAAATTGAAATATCAATAGTAAAACTTTCAACTCCAAGTGATTTAATAACATTAGATACAAAAAAACGTTATATTATTGGACATTTTGATGATGAACAATCGGAGAATTATAAAACATTTACAAAAGTTGCAAGTCTTCTTAGAGATGAATGTAATTTTGCTGCATCAACAAATAAGTAAGTTTAATAAAAAAAAACAAACAAATAGAATATTTTATTTTTGAGGTCACAATTTGAGTTATATTGAATCTAAATAAATATTTTGATTAAGAGAAGAAAAAGTAGATTTTAATATACTGTTATGAGGTAACCGGAATATCAGAGTGCGAATAATGTAAATATATGATGCTTTTCTATTCATATTCTCACTGTATCCTTCCGTTTTATGCCTAAAAAAAATACAGGAAGACACTTTTCTTTCCTTAGGAATTCCCTCCTTCCATATAGTAGAAAACAAATGATAAAAGCATTTATTTTTGCTGTCGAGATGCTACATTATTAAACATAATGTTATTCTTTTCTACAAAGACTAGAAAAAAAAGTCAGTTTTGAATTTTGATTTTATACTTTATACAAAAAATAGAATTCAAGTATCATGCACAGAAAACGGTCTTGATTCCTAATAAATTCAATGGAATCGATGCATTGGTAGCCTGTGCTAAATAAACAATATCGAGAATGATCATATCTTTATTTTTTAATTATTTATTTTAAATAATTGATTAATCTCGAATAATATTTTTCTATTTTTAGAGATGAATTTAAAAGTGAACGTCCATTAACTGATGTTGTTTATTATCGTTCTCCACAGACATTAAATGAAAAAGATACATATTATATTGGTACAATAAATGAATTACCAACATTAACAACATGGACACGTGAAAAATGTGTTCCATTAGTTCGTGAAATAACATTTGCTAATGCTGAAGAATTAACTGATGAAGGTTTACCATTTCTTATTTTATTTCATAAAGCTGATGATCATGATTCTGTTGCATTATTTGAACGTGAAGTTGCTAAACAACTTCTTAATGAAAGATGTAAATATTATTTTATTTAATATAATCAAAAAAATAAAAGAAATTCTGTATTTTAGCAAATATTAATTGTTTACATGCTGATGGTGCTCAATTTATTCATCCACTTCAACATTTAGGAAAATCAACATCTGATTTACCATTATTAGCAATTGATAGTTTTAAACATATGTTTCTTTTTCCCGATATCAAGGAAATATCGTAAGATATGATTTTAAAAAGAAAAAGAATTTAAATTAAATTTTGTTTTTTAGACATGATGGAAAATTATTACAATTTGTTAAAGATCTTTATTCGGAAAAACTTCATCGAGATTTTCATAATCCACCACCACCAACTCAACAACCATCAACAACACCAGCAGCACCTAGTGAAGTAAGTTTAAATTTAATATTCTCATTTATCGAAATAAGTACTTAGAAGTATAAAGAAGGAATAGGTAAGCACTGATAAAATGTGAGGAAATACTAATGAAAGTGGGGAAATTCCGATAAATGTGAGGAAGTGACAAACAAATACAGAAAAAGGGCGTCATTTTTTTTTCTCTTTGAATAAGCAAAAGAAAAGATTAATCTATATTCTGATAAAAAAAAGACGTCACATCGGAATCTAAGCAGATGGTCATAACAATAAGTCACAATAGTTATCAGTAGAAACATTTGTTTCTTTCCAGTTTTAAATCTACGTCAATTATAAAGGTTTATACTAATAATCAATCAGATAGAATTAATTGTTAGTGTTCAATTATGAAAATATAATTTATTTTATTTTAGGATGGTGGTGAATCTAAAAATAAACATATTCCAAAAACTTCATCTAGTTCTCATGGTGATTCATCACATGGTGCCAATCAATTTTTAAATAGTGACTCACAACCATCATCACCACCTGAATCAGTTTTTATTCATTTAACACCAAATCGTCAACGTTATTCATTTCGTGATGAATTATAAAAAGAACTTTAGTTTGTTGATGAATCTCGATTCTTTTTTTTTCTTTCCGTTCGTTGCTTCTTTTTATTATAAAAAGATAATCAAAAAAATTCTTATATATTTATTCGACAACAAAAAAAAAAAAACCAATAAATTTTCGTGTGGTCTTTTAAATTAATTAAGTGATAATTTCAATATTTTGTTGTAGATATTTATTAAAATTAAATCATGAGACGTCATCGACAAATAGCTTTACTTGGATTTCCTGGTGTTGGAAAATCATCACTTGCTCATCATTTTGTTTATAAACATATTAATAATGAATATGATCCAAATATAAAAACAAGTGAATATAATTAAAAAAATAAAATTAGAAAAAAATAAAATTTTTTTTATTTTAGATCTTCAACATCAATGTGTTATTGGAGATGAACAATATGATTTATTAATTGTTGATAATGCCGGATCAGACCAATATACAATAAATCATAGTGATTTTGACAATAGTGATGCTTATATTCTTATTTATGCTATTGATGATCGACAGAGGTTTGATTATTTTCTTTTTTTATTTTCTGATGATTTAAATTTTTCTTTGATCTTTTAGTTTTCAAATGGTATCAAAAATTCGAGATAAAATTATTTCAACAAGTGCTAGTGATAGGTTAAGAACAATTCTTTTTCTTTTTTTTTTGTTAATTTTCTTTTTTATTAATTAGAATTCCAATGGTATTGGTAGGAAATAAAATTGATCGAAAAGATGATAGGTAAAATTGACAATTTAAAATTTTCAAAAATAAAATTTTTAATTTTTAAGAGTTGTTTCAACTGAAGATGGTCGAACATTAGCTCGTGCATGGAATGTTCATTTTATTGAAGCATCAGCTATGAATTTGGAGGTTAAATTTTTTTTTTTGATTATTTTAAATAATTTATTTTAATTAATAATTCGAATAGACTGTAAGCAAAATATTTGAAAAAGGTATTAATGCAATGAATAATATTGATCCAGTAGAAAATGATATTGAAGAAGATTTGAAAAAATCACATATAGGTGATAAAAATTCATCAACATCGCGGAATGGTCTAAATAAAAAATTAAATGGAAATATATCAGCGAAAGATCAATCATCAAAAACAACATGTACTGTTTCTTAAACTTAACCGTTTGTTTTCTTTTTTATTGTCATGTAAATAGATTCTTGTCTCTGTACATTATTTTCTATTATTCAAGAGAGTTTTTGTTTGTTGTATTATGAAAATCATTTTTGCGAAGAAAGAAAAAAAAGATTCTCCATTTCCTTGTCTCTTTAGTTTTTTTTTCATCTATATATTTAATGCTTTCAATCAAACTTGTTATATAAAGTATCAATAGAATTATCTATCAATTATAGAAATTATACTTAACCGCAGGAAGAATTATAATTGAAGACAACATGAATAATTCGATATACAAAGAATATTAATATTATTTTGTCTCTTGAAAAAAAGTTTTCCGTCAAATTTTATTTCATTAAAAATATCATTTATCAAAGAACAAATATTAGAGATTTTGATTGAATATATACAATTGTATTAGTACTCATATGTCTAATAAAGATGTTGTATATACGCGGTATATTTTGTTCCTAAAATAAACTCATAACAGTATAATAATGTTAGTAATCATCTACATATATTTTAATACATTGAAGACAGTCATTTAAAGAATTAAAAAAACTTATCTTTGTATTTAATTAAATGCGCTCAAAAATCGATCTCAGGTTGGCACGTCCAAATTAGTTGATATTTGGAGGATATGTTTAACTTGTGATAGGATGTATATGATAAAATTTCCAGCTTTTGATCATGACGTATAATGGAGATACGAACAGAATATAGATCAAAAAATGGCTTATCACATCTCCAAACGTTCTCAGTGATTCTTCAATATAAATGCTTATTTTTTTTTGTTTGAGAGAGTATGCCTGGATGTAGTGCCTACGAGAGCTTTTTTTATCAAAATCTTATCGTTTAAGGAAAAAAGGACCTTGACAAATTTGATTACTGAAAAAACTCTCAAAAGATGGCGCTCTAGTGTAATTACGAAAGCTTTTTTCAACATAATAGAAAGAAAGCCTATGTCAAAAAAAGAAGTCTCATAGGTACTACATTCAGACATGCTCTTTCAAATAAAAAAAAAATATATTCGACTTTATGTCACATTGTAGTTCACTTCCACAGGAGATGGATCGTACGACCACCATTTTGAGAAAAAACGGTAAAAAAGTTTAGAACAAGTACGTAAGAGATGATGCTGACTAACACCATTTGAAATACTAGATAATATTAAAATGCTCTATTCAATGTCAATTCAAGTAGCAATGCCGTTTTCCTAACTGAAAACTTTTTGAAAAAATCTCGAAAATTTCTCGAAAGACATAGTGATAGAATCAAAATTTGATATGATAAGTCTTAGAAAACCTGATCATTTTCCAAAAAAAGCCATAAATATTCTGAAAGAAAAGTCTCAGCGTATCTTCCCGTGATAAAACGTCATCTTCGATGTTTCTTCGAAAAATTGGATTTTCTGAGGGAACGTCCTTAATGAACTTAGAGGTATAATTTTTTTTACGTTCTTAATAATAATTTAATTAAACTTCAAATTTTCACATGTTTCAAAATGCATTATACTTTGTAGTAAAGATATGAAGTTATTAGCTAGTCAATATTCCTATAGCAGCTGTTCCGTCATAAGCATAGAGTCACATTATATCCTGATATTAGTGGTATCAGATAATGGAACATCAACTATTGTGTAATCCAAAGGTTACCGATTGTTTTTGGAAGTAGAAGGGACTAAAAACTGAGTAAAAGGTCGATATTTTTCCTTTCGTACTTGCAGAAATTTTAATTTTCTAGGGGACATTTGACAGAAATAACAGCGATTTTCGAAGAGAAATTTAGCAAAACGGACATTGCTATCAAAAATTTTGACAGAAAGTCTGAAATTTTGACAGGAAAAAGCCTCTTCTTAATCGCAAACGCACTAGTGTGACCATACATTCACGATGAAATACCTCTTATAAGAATAGCTTCAAAGTATTTTCTATTTACATCGTAGATGATTCAGTTTGTTATACATTATCGTTTAATATTAATCTATTTTTTTTCATAAATTTCAGTTGTGAGAATTGGTCGAATAAAGCCATCAACTTTGATAAATATTAAAGGAAAAAAACTAAACAGTTGAGATTACATTATGTTTATTATAATTATAAAAAACGTCATTCAATTAAACGCAAGCGATACATAATGTTCTTAAATACAGAAAAAGCATGTAGTAAACCTTTGCTAAATGTTTAATATGAGTTTCTGGAAGGTGCATTAGAATTCTCAGGATGAGTTTGGTTTGATCGTCCACAATTTAGGCAGCATTTAACCGGTGCTATACATATTTCGATAAAATTCAAAAACATATCTATTATTGCATATGAAATTAAAAAACCATCCAATATTCCAAACTTTTCAAAGAGCGTCGATTCTATTGTTGTAGTTTGTATAAAGTTAACTGTTGTTGGTAAAGCTGTAGTTGATTGAAAATTCGGTCCATCATTTACAGCAAGTGAGAGTAAAACTGTTGAGCATATAAATCCAATTATTTTGGATAATGTAAGCAATAGTTGATATTTATTATTTTGTTTTATTTCAGAGTCATCATCTTGTTGATGTTTACAGACGTACCAAAGTAAAACACAGAAGAATGCAACCCATAATAAAATAAATATTATGAAAAAGATAAGTGGAAGAGGATTATATTCATCACTATTTGGCTTTTTAAATTCGAAACCATACTTGATAGCCGCAGTAATCAATGCACCAATATCAATAAGAAAACCAAAAATAATTCGAATTACAAATATCGTAGATTTTGAAATCACCGTTGACAATTCGCATGATGTCGTTAAAGTGATAAGAATAGACGTAGCAATATCTGGCCAATATTCACAACAGCAATTGATTGCATCCATTATGTGAAAAAAATTTGTTTACTAATAAGTGCGCACTTTCGACGCAACAATGCATTTTTATATGTAGAATACATTAATCATCCACCTTCGTTAATTGATTCAATACTTTTTTCTGCATAGATTTTCCCAACTTTTACAATGACTATTACTAATTCATTCCAATATCGTCATATTGCATGATTTCAACAAAATATTATTAAAAACAAGTTATTAATGTCATTTAACATTATTCTTTCTTGCATTCTTATATTCAAAAGCATGATTCACTCATAATGAAATTAAAAATGAAACTTCAGCATTCGAAACATTTACGAGAAAAGAGTTAAAGTAACAAACATAAAAGAATCGTAACTGTTCTTTTTTATGTCAGCTAACTTCCGTCATATTCCAGGTCACCATTTTTTCTTCTAGTAGTTGCATTTCAGTTATGTATACGCGGATTGAAAGCTCAGGACTTAGGGTACGAACAAAACCTGATGGAAATGGTATTTATTTCAGCGCATTTTGACCAGCTCTCGCAGGAAAGCAGTAGTGTAGAACTCATTAATTCGATTCGAGTATTAAAACTTTACTCGAGTTTTGAACTTTTAATACTCGAGTACTCGAGTTTTCAACTATTCAACTTCTGTCTACAGGATGCTGCCTACAGAATACTGCCTACAGGTTCTTTGGCTACTGGATGCTGCGTGCAGGATGGTGCCCACAAGATGCTGCCTACAGGATGCTGGGTGCAGGATGGTGCCGACAAGATGCTGCCTACAGGTTGTTGCCTACAGGGTGCTGTCTACAAAATGCTGCCTGCAGGATGATGCCCACAAGATGCTGCATACAGGATGCTGGTGCAGGCTGCCGCGTACAGTTTGTTGCCTGCAGGATGCTGTCTACAGGATGCTGCGTGCAGGATGCTGCCCGCAAGATGCTGCCTACAAGATGATGCGTACAGGTTGTTGCCTACAGGCTGCTGATGCAGCATACTGCCTACAGGTAGTTGCTTGCAAGGTATCGCCTACAGGATGCTGCCCGCAATATGCTTCTTCCACCGTGCCGCGTACAAGCTCGTGCCTGCAGGATGCTGGAACTAATCGTACGAGGAGAGACAATGTTACTTGCATTTGACAATAACCTACAACTAGCGGCTGTTTGACAACGTCAGCAACACCCATGCCCTTACTTTTGACACTCTCACCCTCACCCACACCTATGCCCTCAATCATCACGGCCTCACCCACACCTATGCTGTCACCCCTTACGGCCTCACCCAAACCTATGCCCTCAAGCATCACGGCCTCATCCACATCTATGCCCTCACCCTCATCCACAGTTATGCCCTCAGCCCTCACCGCCTCACCCATACCTATGCCCTACTCTCAACATACGTGTATTACTTCTAGCATCCTGCCGCAGCATCCTGTAGACAGCATCCTGTAGGCAGCATCCTGTAGGCAGCATCCTGTAGGCAGCA